>CAJNJA010058907.1:0-23996 GCA_905231915.1 Symbiodinium necroappetens
GGGCTTCAGAGTTCTACTTCATTGCCAAGGCTTTTCAAAGAGCTTGTATTTAAAGATCAGCATTGCTTACGGGGCGGACACGCCGGGTGGCTCGTTGATCTTATCACTGTGTATACGCTGTTGCCATCTTTTCTCAAATGCTTTCTTGCAGAATGCTGGTTGCTCACATAATTATGGTGTTGAGAGGGGATTGTCCGATCTCAGGCATATTCATAGACTGCTCAGCATCGCGAGACCTTTCCCGTGCGGGGCTGAAGAAGATATGTGTGCATATTGCATATATATATATATATTTATTTATTTATTTGTTTATGTATGCCCCCCGCGCTACGACAGACCGCGGTACAAATACAGTGAGTTCCTGGTGGGTGACTCGACCAAGATCGGCTCAAGTGACATTCAACCCCTACGGAAAAGCACGGCAACCTGCACTAATCTTAAACTGATCGCATGATGTAAGTAACTAGAAACTCTTGGATGCATGCACCAGACGCACGCACAAGTGAGCGTAGCGGCGATAACGACGAATAGCGAAGCCAAAACAGATCGCAGTTATCAGGCACAGAGGTTGTGAAGAGTTTCGAGGTGCATTGACCGACCATTCGTTGTCAACGAGAAATGCTGATTAACACGTGTTCGTGATTGCAGCCACGGCGCGACAGCGCCGGTTGGCGGATCCGAGTAGCTAAATACATTCATTTTAAAACTAACACTGGAATTAAGATTGGTATTAGTGATAATAGTAACATTATTACTCCGACGAATACTAACTAATATCATACTCGTACTAAGATTAATACTTATACAAATACGAAACTAAACCTAACACTAAGATTAATATCCTTACGACGATTTATATTCAGATTTGCGTCAACAAAAAGCAAGTCTGACAATTTGTAATAATCATGGTACTATTATTGATCTTAATTGCATACTCATACGCCTACAAACACTGATACTCATAGTAACTGTGATACCAGAACTAATATGCATATCAAAATTATTGCTACTTCTAATCCTAATACCAAATTCAAGAGAGTAATACTAATACAAATGTTCCTGCGAATACGAACCATCATATTCGTACTAGTATTGCTGTTAATACTGTCATGACTACTACTGCCAATATTTATACTAATACCAATATTAATATAAACAATAATACAGCTACGAATACTAATACGCATATTCTCATGGCTGCTAATGACATACTATTACCGATAATAACACTGACATTGATAACTCTTTAAATACTCAAGTTAATAGTAGTATTTATACGAATATCCACACATACATTAAGGCTGATACGAATATGACAATACAAATGTTAATATGAACATTAATACGCCTACGAATGCCAATAGTCATATTTGTATATTGATAGTATGCATAGTAATACCAATACTAATACATACCTGCATATATTAATGTATATAAATACACATACCGGTATATTAAAATACAAATATAGTAACGCATTCATGTACTAATGTATTACTAATTTTCACATACCCTTATGCCAATATGCGAATAGACTCCTGCGCTATTAATGTATGCATAACCGAATACAATAAGATATGCTAATATACCAGCACTGCAATACACAGGTATACTGGTAGATTGATATAGAACTATACCAACATGTTAACAAATGTGTTTGTGCGATAGTTAAAACTAACCACATCTATGTAGTAAAGGGCCAGTGGATGGTAAAAGCATGTAATGACTTCTACATTGGCAAGGATAAAGAAGCACTAGTATGTAAGGTTATTAACAGTATTGATGACCTACTACCATAAACAGAGAACGAGGATTAATAACTAAGCCACACCCGAAACGATTTGGCGAGTTTGTTTAATGATTTTGTTGATGCAGGCTACGAACCCTTTATCCGCTCGACAGCAGGGTCTATAAGCAGTCTATTCGTCGGAGCTAATAAGATTAATCACCACATTATTACACAGAACTTCGTGCCTGATAGTATAGACGGGGGTATACACGTTGAAAAAGAGATAGTATTGAATGATCTGACTAACGCAATGTTGAACTTTAAGAATGAGGCATTTAGACCCTGTCATAATCATATTATAACGATTATGATATATGCCACTATTTGATAATTGCAGAACCATGTTGCCTATGTGGTACGTTGTATGACTTGGGCAAGTTGTATAAGAAGAGAGGGCGTAGAATAGACGAGATGGTAGAGCTGGATGTTAGAAAAGCCTTTACCAAAGCCTTTATAGACAGACAGAACAGTGCAGTATTTGGCCAGTTTGGTGAATGGAAGCTTTATAAGGGTGAAACGATTAGAAACCTAACCTTATATATTGTTAAGGTAGATAAGGTTAGCCTTTTCTTTCAGAGAACTCACTGTCTTGTATGGGCGGCTTCTTAAGCATTTGATGGATACTGATAACATGACCATCATATACTATGAACAACCACAGATTATATATAAGAAGACCACTGATGATTTATGGAGCACCGACTTAAATACTCAGATAAAGAAAACTACTGCCAATGTAATATATGGATTGATGGACAAGGGCAAAAAATACAGCCCAAAAGTCACAGGTGTTTCCTTGCCTGAAGGAGGCATTAAACTATCAGAACGAGTATGGTGGCAAGATAGGCATATTCCACGAACCAGTTTTAGATGCAGATGATGAGCCCGATTATATGACGAAATACTATATTCTAACTGTTTCAGACACCGCGGTTTTAAAGAAAGGCTTCAAGTTTATTAAGGAGTTGCTACTGCAAAATCATAACATTAAAATGCCTATGGACTACAGGAAGATGAGGGCAAATAAGGTTGAAGCCTTTCGCGTTAAGACCGATGCCTTTAAGAATCAAATTGAAATTACTTTTCCAGGCCTAGAATCGAATTGAAATCACTTTTCCAGGCCTAGAATCACTTTTCAAATCACTTTTAAAGGCACTATCAAAATTTTGCTCTGCAATCGTTTTTCGAATCACTTAAAAATCACATTTCAAATCACTTTTGCAAACAGCCCGAAATCACTCTTTTCAAGTGACCATAGCACTTTTGCGAATGCCACAAATTTCTTTTTACCGGTACACGAAAATCCAAATCAAATCCAAATCACTTTTATTCACCTACTTTTGCAGAAAATAATTCCTTCAAACCTTCCCAACGGTTGCCTGACAAGGACCTCCCAAGTCTAAGCGAAAATATCCAGATGTAAGTTCTATGAAGATGTTGATGAATGCCTTATGTGTGAAAATAAAGCAAAACAATTGAACAAATCACAAACAATGATGCCAGAGCATATAACAGGAACCATAATGATGTTTGCTGGTTGCAACAGGTGCGAGAAAGAAATTGAAACGATTGAACTAATGCATGAAATAGAGGCATTAAACAACAACGGGGAACACGATAATTAAGAATGCAGTTAGAAAGGAAAGGACACACCTTAGCGAATGATCTGTAAAAAAACAAGATAAAGGCTTTGCATAAGGTTATGGGTTGAGGGGTTGTGTTGGCTTGCTGGTTGAATTTACGGGGAGGATTTGGGGTGAGAGGTTCCGTGTTGGCTTGTTGGTTGCGTTCTTGGGGTTGGGCTTGGAAGGTTTCGGGGCGGGTTGGGCGGCTATTTTTCGGGGCATGGTAGGGTGCTAGCTGGGGGAGGGGGGGGGAGGTGGTGTGGGTGGTGGGTTGTTTACGTGGGTAACACCCCCTCATCGCCCTGTGGTGTGGTGGTGTGTGGGTTTCGGGCTTAGGGTTTGCACCCCCTCTCTGTGGTGTGGGTGGTGGGGTTGTTTAGGGTTTAGGTGTATGGATATGAAAGGGTTTAGGGTTGAGGGTCAGCAGCTGGGCGCGGCACAGACCGAAACCGAGTGTCGCCACTTTGGACACGCCACGAAGTTGCAAAGCTTCAAAAGTCACAACACTCACGAGGATCCCCGGTTCGGGGGGGCCCATCCCTGTGACTGTTGGCACTTTTGAGACAAAACTGACGACTCTCACGAGGATTTCGGGTGAAAACCATGGTGACACCCCTTAGCCCCCCTAGTATGCTTCCCCCGACCCCCCCCCTCTGGTGTGGGTGGTGGGTTGCTTAGGTGGGCTGTTCAACCCCCCCTCGTCCCGGAGTGGGTTGTGGGTTTCAGGCTGAATGTTTATCCTCCTTCCCCCCTCCCTGTGGTGTAGTAGTGGGTGGTGGGTGTTGGGTTTAGGGTTTGCACCCGCGCCGCCCTTGTGGTGGGGGTGGTGGGGTTGTTTAGGGTTCAGGTGTATAGATCTGAACGGGTTTAGGGTTGAGGGTCAGCAGCTGGGCGTAGCACAGACCGAAACCGTGGCCCAGCCAGGAGAGTGTCGCCACTTTGAACACGCCACGAAGTTGCGTAGCTTCAAAAGTCACAACACTCACGAGGATCCCAGGTTCGTGGGGGCCCATCCCTGCGACTGTTGGCACTTTTGAGACAAAACTGCGACCCTCACGAATATTCGGGTTTTCACCATTTGGGGGGGGATACCATGGGGGGGGGGGTGGGATACCGACACGCGACACGAGACCATATATAAGGTGCTGCTGGTGGTGGTGGTGGTGGTGGCGGCGGCGGTGGTGGTGGTGGAGGCCTCCAGTAAGAACTGTTGCCGCCCGCACTCTTCCCCCCCGCCCCCGCCGCATCTCGGGGCAGCTCCGAAAACGTCACGGCCGCCCTCCACGAAGGGTTCAACGAGGACAAACAAGGAACGCGGCACGACAGGCCCGTGGCGCAGGGAGTCGCGGCCCAAAGAAGCAGAATACAGTAGGACTGGTCAATAGCGCATAAAGGTGCGGCTCGAAGAAGGCGAAGAATCGTAATGTGGCTAAAGGCCACGCCGAGGGCAAAGCAATACGCAGCACGACAGGAAAATAGCGCACGGAGGCGCGGCGCCCGAATGAGGAGCGAGAGATGAGAGAAACGGCCAAAGGCCGTGCCGAGAACACAGCAGAAACGCACCGGGACAGGCCAATAGCGCACTCGGGCGCCGCCCGAGGAAGGAGAGACTGAGCAAGCCCACGCCGAGGACGAAGCAGGAAAGCCCAGGCTGGTAGACACACAGTGCGGGACAGGAACGAAAGCTCAGAACATGTCGTAGACCAAGCCGCCACACAGCCAGGAAGGGAAACAGGCAAGTAGGATGTAAACAGCCCAAACCATACCGCCAGCGGGTGCGCAATGCCAACACAAACAGCCGACAGATAGACATGAAGAAAGAAAGTGGATAAAAGGAGGGAGTGGGCCGGCTCAATGGGACGAGCCACCGTCGCCCAACAGGCAAGGAGAAGAGCGGAAGTGAGGAACTCAATGGTAGAAGCGGAAAACCGAAGAGGTCAATGGAAGTGTGAACCGGCTCGACCAGTGAGTCCAATCGCCCATGGCTTCAGAGGAGTTGAAGACAGAAGAGAGTGGGCAAGGCTGCAAGGGCGAGAAACCCGTCTTCGTGCCCCACCTAAGAAGGCCACCAAGCACCCCATGCTCCGTTGGGCCCAGGGGAGTATATACAAGAAAGTATATATATATAATGTAACCTGTATAATAAGAAACACGTGCCCAGGGGCCTCCTTGTCTGCTCTCAGCTCCGTAGACAGGAACTGCAACGCACGCCCATGCCTCGGCTCGAAAGGCAGGAAGAGAGGTGGGACAAACATAGACATACTAGAACCAAGGAGCATACGTATGTAGCATATGTACAGATACATAAGGTACAGATATAGACTGATATAGACAGACAAAGAGATGGTAGATAGATACAGAGAAGGATACACACAGTCCCTTGCGGATGAGATGGGCGTAGATACATACACTCGCGGCGAGTAACGCTGCGGCTCCCTGCATCACATTGACATGGAAGCCTTTTCAGACACTTTGTCCCCAAAAGGCAAGCGCAGGCGAAACGCCAAGCCCTGGACTGTCCCGAAGCGAACCCGCTGATGCGAAATGGCTCGAGCACCCGGCACTGCTACTGCCTTCAGCGCATAATCCTTGCGAGCAGGATCCTGACCATGGGGGCCACAATTGCCCATGTTTCTGCTATGAGAGTTGATCATCCCGTTGAGGTACATTGGCGGTAAGAGGGTTCGCGGTGGTGGTCGTGGCGGCACACGTCTACAGCTCTGGGGCTTCGTCCCGCCGGGCGCCTTCCAGACCAGGTCGATGGCCTGAGACACAAAGCCCGATGATGGGATTCGGCACTGCAGCAAGTCCTCTGCCAGGAACATAAAATATTGACGGGGCGACGCCTGGTGCCCTTAGAACGTGCTCCGTCTGACCCGGGCCGAGCCACGGCATGGAGCGACTTCAGCGCCTTCGGTGGGCCCGGGGCCATGACGACATCCGGCACCCCAAGGAGCGGGATTCTGTGGGGTGTTTTGTGCTGCTGTCGGGCCCTGGGGATGGGTAGAAAGGGCGGGCTGAGCGGCTCCGAAAGGTGAGTCGGCGTTGTCCTCTGCACATAGCAGGGGCTTTGCTCTGAATTCGGTGCAATGCCATGGCTTTTGGCAACCTCTGCCTGCCGTTGACCCAAAGCTCACCGTGCACAACTGCCTCTGCCAAGTCGGGCGCACAAAGCAGAAGCAGATGCGCCCAGAAAACTGCTCTTCTTGTTTTTGCCTCCAGCTTCCTTTCTGACTTAGGCCTCACTTTGACAGGCTGCCGCCTCAGTCTGGAGATCTTCCGCACATTGCTGCACATTGCTCTGTGTTCCTTATAGCAGCCCCTGTTCTAACACTTAAGTAACTCGTATGGTAACCCTTATGCTAAGACTTTCCGCGACCCTTGTTAAACCTCACGGTACCCCTACAGTCACCCTCGGCACGCGGCAGTCACGGGCGCAGAACCCTCAACACCACAGAATCTCACGAAAATAGGACCTGCTCAGGATTGCGGCATGACTTACGATGCAAGAGGGGAACAATGCTTGCTGGGGCCACTCAATACTTCAAAGTACACACTTCTGTGAAGCGAAATCTGCAAAGCTGTACCTGAGGAGCAAGCTCGTCAGCTAGTCTCATTGGCTCCTGCTGATGAACCCGAGGAAGTGCCTGATGGGAACATTGCACGGTTCACACAGCCAAAGGAAACAGAAAGCAACACTCTGACAGCGGCGTCTCCGCAGATCATCACCGATCCACATTGAACGACGACACTTCTGCCGCGACGTCCGGGTCGCTAGCTGGTCTCGTTGTCTGACGCTGTCCCAGAGGCCGACGATGCGCCTCGTGGCATGGATGGGAAACCGACTCGAAATCAGCAAAAAGGACTAGCAACTAGCAGTGATTAGCACGGCTTAGCTACAGTGAAGAGGAGATGAGTTGCCTCAAAGACCTAGCAGAAAGCTCGCAAACTGCGCCACTAGATGTAGAAGGATGCAAGGAAGTACCACTCACAAAGACTGGACTTATGAAATGTGCAGCACTTGACCACCAACCTACACCCTAAACTCGAAACACGTCGACGGTTGAGAAAAGCAGCTCGCTGCATGACATTCTCAGCACACCCTGATTGCGACTCATGATTCAGTGCATCTCGTCCATCTTCATCTGGCAGCTGCTTGCCATCTTGTGACCAGCTTTCTGGGACGTTCGCCTGAGCTCTGCTCGCTCGCGGTTGCGTCTGACGCACCTTGGGCCCACAATTCACCAGCTTTGGTCCGCGACATCACTCGACTGAACAGAGTCTGCACAAACTTCGCAGAGCTCATCTAAACTACGAGTAGAACCATCACTACACTGCTCGCCTGCCACTGCCTCTGCTGCAGTGAACTTGTACTCCCCAATCACTGGGGAGCAAGCTAATCTCATCGCTCGCTGATGCTGATGAACCCGAGGAAGCGCCTGATGGGAACATTGCACGGTCCACACAGCCAAAAGAAACAGAAAGCAACACTCTGACAGCGGCGTCTCCGCAGATCATCACCGATCCACATTGAACGACGACACTTCTGCCGCGACGTCCGGGTCGCTAGCTGGTCTCGTTGTCTGACGCTGTCCCAGAGGCCGACGATGCGCCTCGTGGCGAATACATCTCGTAGCAAAGCGTACTAATGTTGGTTTTCCGTTCCTCGGCCCGATTTTAAGAATATGCGCTCGGATTTACATAAGCTTGGGCGACTCCCATTCTAGCCCCTGAAGTTGTCTATAAGGCCTACCAGAGCCTACCAGATATTCATGGAGGGAGAATGGTGCAGTTTCACAGAGCAGGAAAGCCAAAAGACTACAAACGGACATGAACCTCCTAAAAGCTTGGGCCCTACAGCTGATAAGCCCTGAGCTTCAAAGCCCAAATCCAAACTTCCCAAACGAAGAGCTCCGCAAATCTGGAGTTTGGAGTGCAACACCATTCGGAGCGAAGCACCTAACCCCTAAACCCCTAAACCCCTAAACCCCTAACCCCTAAGCCCTAAAACCCCTAAATCCTAAACCCCTAAACCCTAAACCCCTAAACCCTAGACAACCCTTTAAAAACCTTGTTCCTCGGTTCAAGGGCTCAAGGGCTTGTGAAGCCCATCCAGGCGCCGTGCTCGAACTGCCAGCTTTGGAGCTGGAAGAGGCCGAACCGCCTTCCCGTCAAATACTAAACCGAAAGGCTTTAGTGCTTAGGCTCCTCCCTTGGCACGGCGGCCTGGCAAAAGCAAACCCTCCCCTAAGGTCCGGCAGGGATGCTGGAACATATTACTACGGTTCCTTCTTCTTCTTCTTATAATTATTATTGTTAATATTAATATTGATATTAATATTAATATTTACTATGACTATCGTTGTTATTATTATTCTATTATAAAAGAGCCTCAGGGTTTGGGTGAACTCTGTAACCTTGAAAGCTTGCATTCGGCTCACAGGGATAAGGTTTGGTGCCAGGAGGCTCTGGGAATTCTGGATGCCAAGGCTTTGGAACTAGAGGTTGGTCCAGTCGGGCTGTCGTAGTAAAACATACTGACTATACATATGGATATCTTGTGGGGGTCTCACGTCCAAACTGCTCAACAGTAAGTTTACGCGGCGTGATAGCTAGAGGTCTGCGAAAAAACTCAAGATTAACAGCACGGGCCTTCCGTGTCTGAAACATGAAAGATGTCTTTCAGAACCTGACAAGAAAATCTATAAAAGTTACTATCAGGTTATTACAATTGTTTAGTATAAGTCGTCTGTAACGCTGACGAAACGAAGGCCGTTGCCATGGAGCCCCAAACCGAGACTTGACTCGAGACTCGAAATCAGACCCAACAGAAAGACTCGTGTTACATCCACGGGCACCCTGGATAACCCGACCTCGCTGACGTTTTCGCTTTGTGGCACGAATTGCCGATATCAGAGTCAGAGCGACATTCGCCGCTCAGAGCACTACACGGCAAACGTTGATAGCATGGGCAGCAGACGGTCATGCGCATTTGCAAGCGCCAGGTCCTCACAATGCATGTGCTCAGTAATAACCTGCTACGAAAGCATGCCCACAGCATGAAATCGAGCCAAGCGTCTTCTGGCAAATCGCCTCTGTCGTTAGCAATGTTCTCCGCTCCGTACCCCAGGTACGTTCTGCATAATGCATCATCCCCAACCAACGCAGCTGCGCCAAGTGGAGTCAGACCAGGCAAGCTCGCCAAAGTCTTTGTGGCGATCGAGCAGGATGCGAAGCCGAATATTTTCGAGTACATGCCCGCTAATCGGGCTGCAAACAACAACTTGCTTTCGGGAAGAGATCGGGCGTTCGGATCTGCGCGGCCCTCCAGTAGCACCCTCGCAACATCCACTGCACAGGCTCTGCCTCGAGACAGCAGTGCAACTGCATGCAGGGGAAAGTAGCCTGCGCCAGTTGGCTTCGGATTAGGGTCGCAGCGTGCGTGCAGCATTTCCGCGACGGTCTCTGGGCAAGACCACACTGCAGCACCGCAGAGTGGGCTTAGCCCCATAGGTAGATGTGACGTATGAAGATCGGCCTTGGCTTCAATAAGAACTTTAAGCTGACCCGGCGCCCGCACCAAGTATGCACATCCCAGTCCCACCCTTGTCGTTGCTTGCACATCAGCACGAAGCTCAATGAGAGCCGACAACATTTCTGGATCTTGATGCGACTTGATGGCGGCCATAAGCATCGTCTGAGTGTCGGAGTAGCCCAGCGAATTTAGGCCCATCAGTCTACGATTCACATCTGCCTTGTGCTCCACGAGCAGTTTCACCATCCGCACGTCTCCGGCAAAAATAGCACAAAGGAGAGCATTGACACTGCTCTCGTCGTTGACGGCATCCTCAGAAGGGTCATGGCCACTGAAACGAGTCAAGCTCATACAAAACATCCAAATGACGAGGAGGAAGCGGACTGGACAGTCGCAAGTGGCAAAGGCAAGCGTTTGGAACATCAAACAAGACCTGCACCCTCCCTGCTTCATCCCCCCTCGCTATCGCTCCCGGCACCCTAAAGCGGTTTAAAACTGATGGTGCGGCCCAGCTAAAGGCCTGCAGGCTCTCGTAGCGAAACATCTCGAGGAGGTCGTCCACCTCGAAGGTCTGTTTCTGCTGACCCAACAACTTTGGGCGATGCGCCAGGTAGTAGCCTTGGACTTGGACGGCATTGTTAAACCCGAAATAAAACACTCTCACCGAGTTCTGCCTTTCTAGACTTTTGTCACTGTTACTGTTTCTAACCTAAATAAACAATAGTAATAATATGTAATAACCACAATAATTACAATAATACGTATAGTAAGATATATAAACAACATATCATGGTAGCAGTACTCATCTTCTTAATCATCGTCAACAACAGCATTAGATGATTGATATAATGAGAATAGCAATAATAATGATAATACGAATGATACTCATGATACTAATAATCATCATCATCATAAAAATAATCATAAGTACTACTTTATTTGCTATAGTAAAACAAAGATAGTCGCAATAAACATTACTACTAACACTTGTCACAATGATAATAACAACAACAATAACAACAATAATGATAACAATGACAATAACCGAATACCATGACAATAACAACAATAGAATAGCGGCAAGAAGAGCAATAATAGCAACAGTAACAATAACAATAACAATAGTACTAGTCACTGAATGATTTAATGAGAAAAATTTTAATCCATGTCCAAAAATACTAATAATAGTAGTAGTACTGGTAGTAGTAATAGCAGTTGTAGTAGTAGCAGTAGTAGTAGTAGTAGCAGTAGCAGTAGTAGTAGTAGTAGTAGTAGTAGCAGTAGTAGTAGTAGTAGTAGTAGTAATAGCAGCAGCTGCAGGAGTAGTAGTAGCCATCGTCACCGTCGTCGTCGTCGTCGTAGTCGTAGACGTAGTCGTAGTCGTAGTAGTCGTAGTCGCAGTCGTAGTCGAAGTAGCAGTCGTAGTAGTAGTAGTAGTAGTGGCAGTAGTAGTAGTTGTAGTAGTAGTCGTCGTCGTCGTCGTAGCCGGTAGCCGTAGCCGTAGTCGTAGTCGCAGTCGGAGTCGTAGTCGTAGTTGTAGTCGCAGTCGTAGTCGTCGTCGTCGTAGTCGAAGGCTTAGTCGTAGTCGTCGTCGTAGTAGTCGTAAGAGTAGTAGTCGTAGTAGTAGTAGTAGTAGTAGTAGTAATAGTACTTCCGCAGCTTTGCGTCGCAGGAGTCAGCCTCTTCTGTATGTGTATATGTGTATATATGTACATGTGTACATGCGTTGTGTTGTGTGTGTGTGTATGTGTGTATGTGTTTATATATGTGTTGTGTATGTGTGCACGCATGCATGTATGCACATATGCCTATACCAAACATGCAATTGTCCATCCGTGCGCCCATGTTGCGCCTCGAGCGGCTCAAACTGCTCCTTTTCGTGCTCCACCTGCATGAATTCAAGCGGGACTTTGATTCTGTAGCGTCGCTTGACGGTCCGACACCAACAAAAAAGCACGGCCTGCGGCAGTGTCGCTTCGAGGTGGCGTCGAACCTGGCAAAGGGGCCTGAACCGTGTAAAGAATTGGATCCAGGGTGAGGGAGACTTGCCAACACGCAGACATGCTTGTTCATGAACACGCATGATGATACCAGTTTCCTGCTCGTCAAAGTTGGCGTCTCTCATAGCCTCTTCCAGAAAGCTGTGGGGGAGGCTATCAAAAACTTTACGAATATCCGGATTGATAGAGACTCCGCCAACCATTTTGTGCAGCGAACTACCCTGAAATCGTTGAGGCAGGGAGGCTGCACTGGTATGAAGGAGCATACGGACCTGATGGAGGTGGGAGCAGACCGACTCAAAAGCATCAGCTGTGGACCTGTTTTTCAGGTGGGCCCACTGTGGTACATACTCAAGGTAACTGGCGATTTTCCACTCCACCTTATTGGCTATCATGATAGCCAACAACTTATTTCCTGGCTGCAGTAATGCAATTCGTCGCAAGCTACTGGGTTTTCTGACAATCGATACCTTGGGAATCAGATGGAGCTGAACTGGGTGCCACCTCTGTTCCAGTGTTGAGGAGGCTAAATTCATGATTGGAAGCAGGGCATCCGCAACTTGGTCCGGGACCAATTTCCAAAGCAGAGCAGGTGCCAAGGATGCTGGCAGCACCTTGTTAGCTCCAAGCTTCTGAAGTGCAGCACCAGGTCGGGTGCAGTGAAGGGTATGCCAATGACTGGAGCGGGCTGGGGCGATTCGGTGACCTCCGTGCCATGGCAAACAATACGGAGGAAAGAAGCGATGTGTTCATCCTCTGCCTTGCCGGCTGGAGCTGGCCTTGAGAGTCACGGAGTTGCATACGCATAGTTCTAGCCCTGGGGAGAAGCCGTTTAACTACGCTGAAGATGGTGGAGGGGTGAGAGGCTGACTCCGCTTCGGCCAGGAGCTGTTCAATCCTGGCTCTCTTTTTATCTCTGCAGGCTTTGCGTAACTGCTTGCTAAAAACCAACCTCGTAACTCTGAGTGTCTGTGAGGCAGTTGAGCCTCGAGATGTCGTAGACGTCAGAGCTGCTTGACAAGGCCGTAGGTGGCATCCGGATGGGTCTGCTGAGGGAAACATGTGTTGGGGCAGACATCTTTCCAAGACTGAATCAAAACCCTGTTCAGGACCTCTGCCGGGTCCGAAGACCAGCATGGAGGCATTAGGCAGCGGACTCGCTCAGTAAACCTCGATGGGGCTGCTGGTGTAAATGACGTGCCACCTCAGCTGCTGTAGTCGTGGACTGCTGATGTTGGGAACGCCGTGGAGAAGCAAGTAGAGGGAACTGCCTCATTCCCACTGTCGGCACAGATGGGGCTCGGATGGTTCAGGCTGCTGTGGCAATCGGGTCAACTTGGCCGGCACGACAAAATGTGAAGTCAATCTGCGTACGATGTTGACCACCCCGAAAGTCAAACTCGTATGTGTGACTATATGTGCGCCGTCCCAAGTATTGAGAGCAGTGATGCCAAAGTGACAAATCATCTGTTGCAGTCTGTGGTGATCTTTCTGTGTAGCCTCACCCTGGATGTCGACAACTCCATCCCCAACAAAAGGAGCCTGGGGGAGACACGGAGTGTTGAGGTCACCTGTGATGACGAGTTGGGAATGCCAAGGCACGCTTCGAATTCGGTGTCAGAAAGGTGAGTCCGGAAAATTTCTCTTTTTGCTTCACAGGTGCTGGCACTTGAAGCATCTGACCATACATGTTGGTAAGTGGCTATGACACAAACCGCAGGGTCAGTCTCCAAGCGTAGCAGCATAAGCCTGTTTGGGATGCGTGCATGGGAGCGGATGGCATTGCCTGGCACGAAAGACTTGTGAACGAGGGCAAGGATGCCTGCTTTACGATTACTGACTCCGCTGTGAAGCATGTTGTAATGAGGAGTCTCCCACTCCGAGGTGAAGCTCCAGTGGGTCTCAGTGAGGATGCAGACATGAACCGGCGATCCCTGTTCATGACAAGCCGTGAGCCAAACCTCATTTTTTGAAGACGAGAGGATGTGAGACAGCCAGTGCTCCAGGTAACTATACGCCACCTGGGTAGGTTGTTGGAGTGGGTGTCAGGGCGACGATGAGTGGTGGTATGGCATGGATTCATGTCGTTGCTCATTGGTGTGCTGGTTAATAGTCGTAGTCGTAGTGGTAGTCGCAGTCGCAGTCGTGGTCGTCGTCGTAGTCTTAGTCGTAGTCGTGGCCGTAGTCGTAGTCGCAGTCGTACTCGGAGTCGTAGTCGCAGCCGTAGCCGTCGTCGTAGTCGTAGTCGTAGTACTTTTCGTAGTCAGTCGTAGTACTAGTCGTAGCCGTAGTCGTAGTAGTAGTAGTAGTAGCAGTAGTTTTTTCGCAGTAATACTAATAATAGCAACAATAGAATAGAGTGTGTTCCTCCTCGCCCTCCACCCACTGTTCACCACTGCCTTTGGTGAGCGGCTAAGGTAGGAGAGGGGCCGAGCTGGTCGCCCTGCAGAGCGAAAGAGCTCTTAATTCGGTGCATTGCCGGGAGAGCGGGCTCGTCCCCGCGAAGGCCCCCATAGCTGGCGCGACAGACTTCCGCAAGGTGAGAGAGCAGTAGTGATACTAATAATAGCAGAGCAACGACAGAATGGGGTGTTTTGCATGGTTTTGCTGATTTCCCAAGCGGCGGTAGAGACTCAGCGGTCCGGCTGCTGCCAGGTGCTGGATTTTGCTGTCCAGGGCCACCTCCCCAAGCTTCACCACCGTCTCGCGGTCGCCTTGGCGCTGCAGTAGGGTTTGAGGTTTGGGATGTATTGGGCTTCGGGGGGCTGAAGCTTAGGGCTTAGGGTCTACTAAGGAAAAGGGCTTGTATAGGGTTTGGGGGTTTGGCTTGTCCAGAACCTGGCACCTTGCAGGTTTGCTGGCGTGATGTCCAGTTGACACTGAGTCGCTCTCTACGGTGAAGTTGCCCTCGCGGACTAGGTGCTGCTGCCAGTTCAGAGGGAACATGAACTCCGCTTCTCGTGGTGAGTAGACCACGATCACGCTGGAGTCCGCTTTGTTGGAGAGCAGGTGACACCACCATTCGGCCCTACACCAACCTAATGGTCAAAATAGCTTTCGCGACGCTCTTGCCAAAACGGACTCGCACTGTAAAACGGAAAGGTTTGAGATGTTTTCAGGGACCCTCACCTCGCGACAGCCAGGATGTGTAGTTGCAGAGCACCTTGGATGCCAAAGGGTCTCGTCTACACTTAGCTGCGTGCTTTCTGCCGACAGAGCATGTGCTCTGCAAGCCACTTTGGTGTCCGTGTGCAGGAGCTCCGGCACCAGAGCCACGAAAAGGTTACAAAGCTCCACATAGGACGGTATACCTGGACAAAGGGCTTACGCAGCTCCGAGCTTAAGGAGGAGGGGAAAAAAGCGGATAGGAAAGAGGTCGACTCTTGGGGTCCCAGGTACTTTTCACGGCCAAAGCAGCATCTGTCCTTGTCACGTCCTCATTCACACCTGCCTGCCTAGCCGTTATCTGTGGGATCGCAAACCAATCCAGGAACAAGTACCCACTTGCAATCTGCTTTCGTGTCTGCGGCGACATTTCTTTTCCCATTGGCATGGATATCAAGTCTTCCTCGACGTGCAAGGACCCGCTGATTATCCCATGCAGCGTGTGTCGCAGGATTGCAGCTTGCTGTCCGTGCGGGTCGGGATGCGTGGCTCCCAACCACTGATGGCTTACAAATAGAACAAACATACCGGGACTCCACTGATGCAGTAGCCCCCCGGAGAGAAGGACGCTGTGAGGCTCGGGCACACCTTCCATTTCCAAGAAGTCGGACACCTCGAAGGGCAGGGTTTTGGCGCGGGACGGTGCAAGTAAACAGTGTAAGACATCTGTCCGGTAAGGATAAAAGACTGAAACCCCACAGATAAGACCCAGCAATGAGAATAGCCGGACATCCCAAAGTCCAAAGCCTTCACAACGTACATTGGGAAGAAGCTCTCGTGCACAGGTGTGAAGTCCACCACATCAGCTTTTGACGCACACAAGCCATTCCCCATCTTCAAAACAGGACCCTCTCACCGTGAGCAGCGCCGTGGGATCTCATGCTTGCAGCTGCAAAAGTCGGCGGAGGCGAAAGTGGGTCCGGGAAGTTAAAGCAAAAGGGGTTTGAAGAACACAAGGTCTGCAAGACCGCATCAGAACTCTATCAACGTCGCACCGTGCTGTGAAATAACCTGCCACGGACAGGCTGTGCAAGCAGAGGCCCGATGCTCCCACCTTGAGCCATGGAGGAAGAATCCACCCAGACCTGAGCTGAAGTCATGCATGACCCTCCTTTAACTTTAGTCATTGCCACGCATCAGCGTTGCCTTGGAAACTTCCAGATTGTGTTTGTTCGTAAAGCAGGACATGCCGTCTGGAGACTCACCCAGCCCTGCCAGTTCTGAACTTTCGGTCTCGGTCGCTTTTCTTCAGGATGCGGGCTAATTACTTCGAGTTGCAAGGCGCTGAACGACTGTTTTTCTGCAACTGGCACGGACCTGGACACATGCAAACAGCAGGGCGTCGATAATGGAAAACGGTCCCACAGTCACGACCACACATGCGCAGCTGCCAGATGTCTTGCAAATCTTACACTTCCCTGAAGCACGACGCGTCCTGGGTCTCGCTGCATTGCTTCTCTGCGTCTCCTTCACCTTCTCCTTGCGGTCCTAAACTGCGCCCGTCCTCCGCCACCTCGTGCACGATATGCTCGGTGCGCTTGTTGGCAACGTCAGCAAAAAAGAAGAGGCCAAGCCCCAGAAGTGGCAGTAGCCGAGTGCCAGCAGAGGATTCGGCGAGACGCTTCATGGACCGCACAACCAAGCCCTGCCCTATCTGCAGTGACACGAGGCAGGAGACCATGCTCGAGTACCAAAAGAACGCGGGAAGACGCTTCAGGTTGTGGATTAATTGGACCAACCACTCTGCCCGATTCTCCAAATCACCCGTATGACCGCCCTCACGCAGTCTCTCACGCTCGCGGGCAGCATTCAACCGCTCGGTAATCGTCCCCCAGTAGGCATACATTATTGCCCAGCCGGAGCCTGCAGCATACAGGAAAAGGCCCCTGGACAGGAAGCTCTGCTGCTTGAGGAGCTCTTTCAAGGCGGTGTCGACTATGCGGTTCAGAACCCGCACAGCCTTTAGGCCTACCAAGGCCACGGCAATGACTGAGGCTCGCGAGATGCCCTGCAACTCACCGCGCATGTGAGAGAGGCCGGCGAAGAGACCCGCCCAGTCCGTCAGGCACTCTTCCAAGGGACGCAAATGAGTAAATTCGACTTGACGAAGCTTCCAAGTGGATTCGGCCACCGCTTGCCGAAGACTCTGAACCCTTTGCACTGTGTCCTCCCATTTTCTCATCAGGAAGAGCGCCATGATGACACAACGCAGGCAAAGAGTATCTAAAGTGGGTTCCTTGTCTGTGATGCTCGCCAGCAGTAGCTCGTGTCCGAAAACCGTATCCCAGTGCCCGCCCGACTCTGCAGGCACCAGTAGTTGCACTGACCGGTTCTGTAGTTGGTGCACGATAGGGTCAGCTTCTTGCTACTACTCCATGCTTTACAGCGGCAATCCTAGGCTTAAGCCTTCAGGAACATGCCAGCAACGTAAATCCACTACAACTCTGTCCGGCATTCAAACTTGCATAAGTTTCCGGCGGGCTCACTGTACGGGTCACCATTCACGGTGGGTGGCCGTGCGATGGTCTGGTCCACCGGCGAAGGCGGTGGGGCATTGCTGTAATCCAACTCCACCTGCCACGATATGGCCAACAATCACCGCATGCCGGGCTGAGACAAAAATTCAGGCCCATGCCGTGTGGACTTCCGTCTTTGGATATTCTGACCTGGCACAGAGTCAGTTCGTCTGATTGGTAATTCTGATTCTGCATCCTTTAAGCCAGCACCCATCTCAAAACTAGCTGCTCGCTGAAACGACTGGATCCTTGTGTACTTTTGCAGGGGCAACAGAGCACCAATCCGAAAACAGCTCCAGACACTCACGTCCTGCTCCCGCCTCAGAAGAAAAGGGTCGTCGCCCTTTTTTCTCCTCAGGCTGGCATCCAGCTGAGCTGCATGGAGAAGGCCGAACCTGCAGACTTGACAAAGCTCAAGGGACCACCTGGACAACTCGCGCAGGCCCAAAAAAGAGAAGTTTAGGACGGGGCAAGGGCAGCAGTGCGAAGAGGGTCCTGCGACGGAGCCATGAATACGGGATCGTCAGGAAAACCTTCCGATCCTTCCAACTAGCTACTTCGGACAATTGCAGACCCTTCATTTTCCGGATCCTTCTATTGCTCATCACGGGCACAAACTCACCTCAGCTGTGCCGAAACAAGATCGGACCGAGGGCGAATGGGCATCAGCTTGGGCCCAGACTCTCCTCGGAAACGATACGGTACCGGAGCACTGAGCCAAAAGCAGGCAGGACTTCTTGACTCACGTGCTCCTTCGATGCAGTGATCTCAATCCTATGGCGGACGAAGCGGGACTAATTCCCCCTTTGCATTTTGATACTGCTCACCGCTATCTTTGTCCACCGCATTTCACGAAATCAGTCAGTCCGGCGTGGTGTTATCAGGTCCCGATGCCCAAGGCTTTCCAAACCTGGGGCGCTGGAGACGACACCGCCATGCCATGACGACACATAAAGATCTGAAACAGCAAGTTCGAAGCCTTTGCAAGACACAGTGGCTGTGCAATACGTCACACTACACGTATCTTGACCAACTGGATGGCGCCGCGTCACATGCTCAGGAATCAGATTCCTTAACTCAAGGGTGAGAAAGGGACATTACGAGCTGGTGATGACAAGCCGTCCGGACCGGAGCCTAGTCTGCAGTGCCAAAGCACGAGAACCTCATCTCTGCCAAGACACTGCGCATGAGCTCGCAGCTGCAGCTCGATCTGAGACTGCGCGCCGGCATGCAGCAGCTCGTTGTCGGAGTCCTGTTGGCTGGGCATCTGCCACGAGCAGGGGACCGAAGGCCTTGAAGGAAATGGGGTCGAAAATCTCTGTCCTCGATGATGCGGCCCGCTGTTCGGCTCAGAGGCTTCAAGACCTACAGCGGTGCTCTCAGCTTCGGCCATGAAGCTGATTGGAGAAGCGTGGTCCCACGGCCTCCCAAGCCTGGAACTGCTGCATCACCCAAAAGCTCGACAACCTCCAAGATGGGTCGTTTCTGCAAGGCGGCACTACGAACATGTGATGCAGGACTCTTGTCAAGAGAAGCAGAGCAGCACGGGGCACTCTATGGCACAAGTGGTGCGGTCGCGGGATCCATGCCAACATCTGGCAGTTTGGTAGCACAAGATTCCTGACGAAGGGCGGGATTGGATTCGAGAAGTCGCCACTCTGAGGCACATTGAAGTGGAAGTCTTCATCCGAGGCAAAGCATACCTCAAAGCCCATCAAAGCACATCTCCGACTTGGCGACCTGATTTTTGTTAGGGCAGGCGCCAGATTCGCGGCCATTTCCGGCTCCTCCTCGAGGTCCTGGTCCCGATAGCATCGTGCAACCTGGAACACCTGCAAGGGGGTTTCGGCTCCGCGTTTTAGGCGTCGAGAGCACCGTGCCACAAAGCAGAATCAAAAGGCCGGGCAGCTGCGCGGAGAGTGGTCGCAACATCAAAGCTCAGTTGGCTGCTAGGGCCGCGGTGGAAACCTTGTCTGCAAAGCCAAGAGCTGCAGCATGCTGAGGGGGATGCCCCGGACTTGGGCCGGAACCAACAAAATTCAGCACCAAGATCCCACCGCCAGGGCTCAACCAATGCTCTTTGAGTCCTCACTGGTCACGTCTCAAGAACGCGATCGCGGAGGCAGACAACGCATGCTCCTTTGCAAATCCCAGCTTCGAGCGAAGACTTCCAGCGAGTGCATGTGCCCAGGGTTCGAGCCGTTAAACCTGATTCATTGCAGCTAGTTCGCAGCACTCGCATAGGACCTCGGCTCAAGAGACTTCTGAGTCTAGGCGCACATCGCTGATCACGACGTCGTAGCCTCGGTTCCGAGATTTGACTGCGACGGCAACCCTTTCCCCACGGATGCGACCACGCCAAAAAGCGGATGCCCCTTCAACAGGGCAAAGGCCGAGGCTCGTCGAGGGGTTTCCTGGAAGAGGAAGCTCCGGGCCTCCGAAAGCTTGGAGCTGCCCTGGCCTCGGCTTTTGGCTTCCACCGAGCTGTTGGCTTTAGGGCCTCTACTTGAGGGCTTCAGGACGGTTCTGGGGGCATAAAGACATTTAAGACTTCAGGATTTAGAGTCTCTAGAGCTTGAGGCTTTCGGGTCTTTAGGCGAAATCCCGATTCGACCTCCTGGCCAGCTCAGGTGCGGCTTCGGCAGGCGTCGGCCGAGGGCCCCAGAGGATCGCAAGCCTTTCCCGCAGACGCCCGACCAGAGAATGCCAACGGCTTTTGAAGCCGGGTGCGACAGAGCCTAACTAAAACGGCAAGAAACGCTCGGAGCAGCTTGGCAGCAGGAGTTGAATTCAAAGTGCTTTTCCTTGGCTGCATCAGATCCGATGCCAGCTCGGCTGAAGTTGATGTGTCTGAAGGTTCTACACCACCCAAGAGTGTGCGTTACACCCCAGTCTCCCCAGGCCTCCCCCACTGCCAAACCCACCTCGAACCCGAGCCAGGTTCTACTTCTTATCTGATTGCACCATTGCACCTCAACATCAGGAACTCTGCCGAGCCACTGCCAAGTAGAGGACAGCATCAGAAAGCTCCACCACATCAACCTGGGGTCAAGACTAAGCCGCCGGTCACATGCAGCCAAACGACCAAATGACTGCTTACTCACACTCAAAAGCAGGCTAGCCTGCATTCGGTGGGCACGCAAGTAGCTGGCCACGACACCAGCACCCAAGCCAAGCTGCAAGGCATGCCTGTGGGGCATGGCATTCTGACAGCATGGAGACCGACGATGAGGGTCGGAATAATTGGAATTAGAAACAGTATCCTTCCATAGTCCGTAGAATTAGAATTATTGGTATAGCAGTATAGACCCTAACCCCTATACTACTTGCACGAAGCCTCAGCGAGCGGTTGACGAAGAGGACGCTCTCCTTGGTCGAGGGCACAACTCCAGTGTCGTGTCTGTCACCTGCATGTTGCGAAAAGTTCAATGAATGCGACCCAGAAACCTGCACTGCAAAACCAGTAAAAGCAGCTTGGTCCTTGTACTCAGCTTGACCATACTGTGCACCAATGATGCTCGAGCCGAAGGTCAGAAACTTCACGCCCAACTCCTTCGAGCAAAGATCTGCGCAAGCAGACATATCTCCATGGTCACTCCCATGCACAACAGCCCACGGGCTCCCGATTGGAGACTGTAGCAACGAGGTGTCCGTGGGCATCTTTGGCCGTCTCAAGCACCTCTTGTCCAAAAAGTGCGGGTCAGCAGCTTGGAAGACATGTGCTGGAATCGCTGGCCACCCACCTTCACCAC
Source organism: Symbiodinium necroappetens (assembly GCA_905231915.1). Taxonomy (NCBI): domain Eukaryota; class Dinophyceae; order Suessiales; family Symbiodiniaceae; genus Symbiodinium; species Symbiodinium necroappetens. The sequence goes on from CAJNJA010058907.1 coordinate 21,383, forward strand.
GTCATCGCCGTCGGCTCTTTGGCTCCTCCCACTTCGCACAAGCTTAGATGTTTGGAAGCAGGTGGATACTTGCAGCACGATTGACGGCTGATATCCCAACAGAAGCCTGGCATGACTCTGTTCATCCGACCCCAGCGACGTCCACATCATCCCACATACTGCCAGTCCCAGTACCTTGGCTACTTGCCTCTTGCAATCCCCTTTCATGTCAATTTGGCATTTGGCTTATAATGCCAAACGTCCCCAGTCAAAGAGTTATAAAGTGTGAGGAAGACTGCTTAACTTGTTTCAATGTCCATTTGCAAGCACGACCCGGCTGATCAATCTTGCACGACCCTCCGGAGTCAGCACAGAGCTCTGGCAACCATGTTGCATCTAACGTGCACAGCCCATGATGAAATTTGGTGCCGGAGGAGTATGAACCAATATGAAGTCAAAGCCCGAGGCACCAATGACGAAGCCAGTCCCTTCCAAAAAGCCGCTGGCCACCATCCACTCGCATCTGCGCGCTTGGAACGCTCGCCAACCTAGCAGCACTGACTACTTGCACGAATGTCTTCATGCAACGCTGGCTTCGACTCAGAAGCTGTCTTTGTAACTCCATATACCTTAATGCCGTAGCGCACACCGCAAGGTGAAGTGTAGGCACACGCATGCGTAGCAAAGTCTGCATTCTCGCAGGCATGTCCACAAATGAGTCACTGCTTCTTTCATGGGGTTCTCTGCACAGTCTTTTGCTGCTTGCCGTCGCGTAACATTGAATTTGACTTAAACTCGGCTTTCAACATGGGTTACCATTGATCATTCGGTGATGTCCTTCATTTCAGCAAACGTACTATGTTCTCGATGCTTTCGATCTCCTGGTAGTTCTTTGTAGACTACGTCTTGGTGACGTTCAACCGCAAGCTGGCCACGCGTGCAACCGCTAATGCAGCCCAGAAAGCCGAGGAGTCCACGGAAAGAGTCGTTCCTTTAGCTTTGTGGCGCTCGCGGCGCTCGCGCAGCCTCTGCATCGCCGAGACAGGTTGGCCATGGCTGTCACCACTTGAACTTTCGACTCGAATGTACAAGACGCATGGAGCACGAAACACCACTACAGTCTGGTACTGCCACTACATCTCAACAACGTGGAGAAAGCTGCAAGTGTTGAAATGCGTGTTGCCAGCTGGCAGACAACTCCAACGAAAAAACACAGGTCAATCGAACATCAATGTTCCCAGTACCCTGAATTGTCCGAAACTGCTGCATTGCCTCCGCTAACAACTGTGTGGCTTCTGTTGTGAATGCTACTACTGCAGGATGATTCGAGCCAAGTCTTTGTTGAGTCCTGGTTTCCGCCCCTGGAAACGATCTATGAGTTCGCAACATTAACATCGACGTCAACACAGCGCGAATTCTGAGGAAATCGGAAATCATCAATGCCGCATAATGTCGCTCCTGATGCAATGAGATCTGATATCTAAACTCTAGATTTGAATTTTTGACGATTCTACTGTTAGTGGCAAACACACCAAACATATGGTTGCTGCGGATTGCACTGCTTTCATCAAGTTCAAGTCATTTTTAAATCTAGATTCATGTCTGTTCGAAATTGGCAGTGCACACAAACTTGCAACAAGAAAGCACTTTCAAACGTAAGTCCAAAATAAAGCCACGTTTTTCTGAATCTATGGCGACTTTCAATCTTCAGGCTTGTGTTCGTTTGCTGGAAACAGCATCGGAAGCATGCCGATGCAATTTAAAACAAAACAAAGAACGCAAGAACGGCGAACCAAGAGCAGCAACCAGCTTCAAGCGCATGCTTGTACTGAGCGGCTACATGCCAGCTACTTCAGCAACATCTTGAAAGCGCCCTGACCGGCTCTACCCGGTGGGCGTGAAGCTCCCTTGATTTCCCAGACGAGAATCGAAACAACAGCGAATCAATCCATGTTGGTCAAATCTTGCTACAGAGAATGTCACTGTGCATCGGACAAACATTCAAGTCAAGCTGAAGCTCAAATTCTGCACCTTTGCCACGTGGAGTGGATTTCTCTTTTGATGATGTGCAGGTGAGAGACTGCCACTTGTCAACCGTGTCAGGCTGGATTTGTGTGTCTATCAGTGGAATACGTTGACGGAGATTTTTTGCGCAAGCACCGTCCTGTTTTCGGCTTCCAAATCTTGGATCAGCATGAATTCTTGATGGAAAAGCGCCTCTAGCTGAGCTGGCAATGGCGGAAAGAGGTTTTTCTGAAACTTTTTTTTCGTGGAGCGGCTCAACAACCAGAATAAGATGCACTCAATCCAAACCAAAACAGCAAAACACTTCTCATTTGGAACAAACCAAGCTTTTCAGTCTGCAGAGTTGTGGAGGCAGTTCATGCAGCCTGACAAAAGCACAGGGAGAAACCAACGGCGTTCCAAAACTGAGACGGTGTTGTTTTTCAGTCATGCACACACATCAAAAAACCACACCTCTCTCTAGGGAGGGTAGACCCAGCTCCCCACACACAGCGCTTGTGGAGGCCATTTGCAGCCATAGCTCAGAATTCTTCACTTCGGAGCCTCTCAATAGTGGACTCTTTCGCCCACAGGCAGCACTATTGTAGGGGCTTAGAAGAGCTTGCAATTC
>CAJNJA010058918.1:0-53641 GCA_905231915.1 Symbiodinium necroappetens
TATTCTTGCACATGGAGTATGTGTGCACATGTATGTGTGCACACGTATGTATGCCTGTATGTATGTATGTATGTATGTATGTATGTCTGTACGTATGTAGGTATGTATGTATGTATGTATGTATGTAGGTTTGTATGTATGTGTATATATATATATATCTGTGTGTGTGCGTGTATACATGCATATATGTATGCCCACATGTATGCACACATGTGTATATAAAAACGTATAGCGAGAGAGAGAGAGAGAGAGAGAGAGAGCAGTGAGAGAGAGGGAGAGAGAGAGAGAGAGAGAGAGAGATGAGATGAGAACCATACCAGAGGGGTTAAGCTTAAGGATCCAGCCGACATTCCTACACCGTAAAGCCGCACAACGAGTCCTGGCTTCTAGGGAGGCGCCGCCCCGGAGTAGCACCTGGTCGGCTTACCTATAGCCGGAAAGACCTACCTCTTTAGCATTCCTTATTATGGGTTCTGTATATAGTTACTCAATCTGGTAGGTCTGGTACGGCTTACAGGCTCTACTGGCCTTCTGGAGTTTTTGGATTAGGGTTTCGGGCTTCGGGCCGCACAGGCATTTTGTAAGGCATCTGCACGGCTGTAGAAGGAGGTCTTGCGCTGGAGGTTTCATAAAGATGGCCGTAGGTTTAGGGGCGTAGGAGTTTTACAGTAATTTCAGGCATATGGTTCCGTGTTTGCGCGCTAAGTTTGCTCAAAAAATGGACGGATGCATGCGTGCAATCAGAATGGGCTGTCGTTGGTTCTACTTGTAAGCAATGCGCAACAGTGTCACCTGCACTTTGCACTTAAGCCGACATGTTCAGGTGTGGTGTGACAGCACATCTGGGTTGCATTCAAACTGGGCAGCTTTGTGAGGGCATCCGCGCCTGCCATGACCCTGGACACCACACATGTTTTTCATAGCTCGCAAGTCCGTCAAGCCCTAGAGCCGCAAGCCCGAAACCTTGAACTCCGGAAACTCCACCATCCCCTTAAACTCAAGGCCCTAAGTCCTAAAGCTCAAGACCCCAATCCTTAAACGCCACAATCTCTTCAACAAGAAACCTCCGACAGAACCCTGCCCGACCCTGACCCAGAAACCTCTTTTGAACGAGGTCTCTAAAGTCCCTAACTCCGAAACCCTATATCCCCAAACCCTAAACCCTGATAAGTCCTATTTTCTGGACCTTGCGTCACTAAACGCCCATCCCCGACGGCACCTGGACCAGCTTCGTCAGCTCTTCGTCGGCCTCGAGGCCGCCGTTGATGCCTCTTACTTGGAGGATCATGGGACTTAGTAAGTCAGGTGATATGTACCTTACTTAATGAAGATTATAGAGGAGATAAACTATACTTGCCTTTCTTGTAACCCTACTTGCGCAACTCCCAGGTCCTTTACGTAGGGCTTTAGATTTAGATTTAGGGGTTTGGGGCTTAAAGGTTTGCGGATTGAAACTGAGGGTTTAGGCGTTGGGGCTGAAGGGTTTAAAGTTCTGGGAGTTTGGGTTCAATGGCTTCGGAGTTGATATGCATTCTTCAGGGCTTGGGGCTCGACAGCCTGGGCTGGTATCTTGTTGCAGAGCCATGGCTGAGCTTATGCTACAATAGTCGGCCCTACGGGCATCATGACTCTTTACTTCTGGGCCCTAAACCCTAAACCCTACAACCCTAAACCCTAAAACCTAAACCCTCTGTACTTCTGGGCCCAGGTCCATGCAGACCACGACCTCCTCAACCCTAAGCCCTGTTGGGAGATCCGTGTGATCGGGGTGGGAGCCTTGGGATGCCCGGACTGGTGCTGACATAGGGATGAGGGCCTAGTTTAAAGTTTAGGGACGTTTAGGGTGTAGGATGGCCTTCCTTAGGCCACTAGCTGGAAGTCTCCGTCGTCTTACTTGCAGACTGTTTTGGACTTCTGGCCGCGAGTTGCGACTTCAGGCACTGCCCCTTATGAACCAAGGCACCCCCTAACAAGTAACTCAAGGCCAGGAGAGAAAACACAGACTGCGAATGCCACGAAACCTGACTAATCCCAACCCAAAAAAACCCTACACCACAGACCCAAAGCTGGAAACGCAAGGTTGTGCCGTGAATGCCATTCGGTCGGAGATTTCACCAGCGCCAACACGCTTGAAGCCCACCCTACCCGAGAGCCCAGTACCCCTTAATTAAGGATATTCCTTGTAAATTGAGCAGTATTGGGCTCTTTGGGTATGACTCTAAATGGAGCTGGAATCACGGGGACCCTGCGGCACAGTTTGCTCCCCTTTGTGGCAGGCCTATTCAACATGTTCATTCTGAGACGGCATCTTCTTGTCATACCTGGGCTTTCTTGTGCATTTCTGAACCTGAAATGAACTATCCCCAAACCCATCAGACTATTCCGGTTTCCATGGCGGAGCCTTAGGTCGATTGCAAGTAGTATAGAGCTGATGCACGAGATATCGGGCTCTGGGGAACACAAAAATCCGTAACCCTAAGTAAACCCCGCCCTTCATGTCGGCCTCGAAGAGCCACGAAGTGAAGAGGAGTAACTCCGTCCTTCTACAGGGCACACTCAGGGCCCCTTAAAAGGATGGTTTTGGGTTTAGGTCGGGCATGAAAAACCGGGAAGCACACGCAGTAGATACTCCCACCACCACCAGCACCGGTGTAAGTCTTACTACCCAGGTCTCTTACTATCTAGCCAGGTCTCTGTCTTCGATTTACAGGGCTTCTGATGCCCAGGACCTCGGATGAGTTCGCATTATGCCTGCCAAAATCCTGCACGATATGGGAGCTTCAGAAAATCAGGGACCCTACATTCTGCGGAACCCTAGACAGAGTATCCTTACTATAAAGGCCCCTCGACACGCTATCGAAATTCTTTATGACATCCCGATCAGTTCAGGACTTTGCGAATGCTCGCAGTAAAATACATTTTGACAAGATCTACTACTAATTGTAAGCATAAGCAGGATAGCAAATAAAACTAATGTCACTAGTGACTAGTGCACCTTCTTAGTACTCTTGACAAAAAACCAGCAGTGCAAATCACACTCAAACGATACTCTTAACTAAACTCGGTAAGCCTCAAAGCCCAAGCAAGCAACAAAATCTAACTCAAAAACCTGAACACTGCCACCTTTACCTCGAACCCTCAACCGCCCGAAACCCTTCACGCTTTCACTTAGACTTACCCGTAGAGCCACAAACCCTAAATCTCATTACGACCCTAAGACCTGGGAGGAGACAGACAACAGCCCCAATCCTAAACCTCGAAATCTTCTAAACCCTTTCAAACGCTTTCAAAGGCTACACACAGCCACATCTAAAGCTTGGTTTTTATTGTAGAAGGGCCTACGGTTGACCTACAACCGTGTAACCTGCTTGAACTGGGTCCACCGATCCCCATAAGTAAACCCGACAGCCAAGTCTTCATTGTACACAAAGCTTAAAACCATTGCAAGCCTCATTAAGAGTGGCGGAGGGTTGCTGATGGTGAGATCCCCCCGAACAAACTCTTAAACCCCGTCCTTGTTCTTGGCTCTGGCATCGGCTTTATGCTCAAGGAGCCACATGGAGACGTCGCGGATGCCTTTAGGGCTTCATTTTAGAGGTTTATCGGGGCTAAGGGTTCAGGGCTTAGGGTGTGTGTGATTTTCTTATCGGAGAGGCCGAGGCTTGATTTCAGGGCTTATAGGTTCCGGCTTGATGCTGCCGGTTGCCTTTGGTTGTGGCATGTGGCTGAATATATATATATATACTTTTTTTAATTACTAAGGTCTAGGTGCACTAGGTTCAGAATTCAGGAGGCCCTCAGTCTCTTGGTAGGGGGGGGGGGCTTCTGCCTCTATTCTGATCCTTTATTGTCCAGATTTGAAGCTTGAAGTTTCCCATCGACATGCTGGACCTGAACAAAGGTTATTTGGGGCTTGTTTCAGGTTTAAGGTGTATTGCAAAAGCTTACTCGAAAACATGAGGGGAAACCACACGGGGCCGCTAAAGTCAGTAGGGATTGGGATGCCACCGCCCTAAGCCCCACTAACACGGCTGTTTTGCAGGAACTCAGTTCGCAGAAACGGCATGCCACGCTCGCATCATGCAAACTACAGGGCGAACTACGAGGAATACACGGATTTCTGCAACAATGACAATTATCCAAAAGTTACGAGTCTGCACATTCATCCGCAACTCGGCAACCGGGTCAAGACGACGGCCTCAAGAAGAATCACTTTCTCCCCTTCCAGAACGAGGAGTCTTACCACTTACCATCTACACCAACAAGACTCCAAACTCTAAACACTGCGACGAGAATTTCGAGCACAAAGATTAGGTCTTCCACCCTTTACGGCTTTTAGCCTTGTGTGGCTCCGGCATTCATGCGGCCCTGATTTAAGTGCTTAGCCCTTGCAATGACGTACGTCCCTAGTTGTGAGTGTTACGGTCGCCTTGGGTTGTAAGCGGCAACCACTTTTGCTGCCGTTCTCGGGTCAATGCTTTCGGTCTCCAGATCCTAAAGAAAAAAACAGAAAAGAGCCAGTGCAAACTCCAAAGCAAAATGCTGCACATGCCAAAATCCTTGAGGTGATGTGTGGGTCGGGGGCCGTAACTTCTGTCCCACTTGGAGCTTGGGTTGCTGAGCTATGCGGCTTAGGGCTTAGGGTTTAGGAAGGTTTAGGTTCTGTATTGAGGTCTAGTCTGTTACCGAGTTATAGAGAACCGGGAGACAGCCAGCCTGCGTTGGTGGCATCGTGCAGCGGCTGGTAGTAATTCTCGTTCCTCGGCTGCGACGGGTAAGAGGATGCTCGAATTAATATCACCTTCGCGTGGAGCTGCCCCACTTCAAAAAAAAAACAAAGCCCCAAGTCCGAAAATAACATCAGCCCACACAACCTGACACTCTCTCACAGGAAAAAACCCTGCACAAGTTCGGATCAGCAAGCCCGGAAACCCACCCAACCCAAAACAGACACGAACAGCAGAACTGTGACGTACAGGCTTTCCATTGCAAGTGGTTCCCAAACCTATATCTAACAATCTCCAGCCTAAACCCTGAAAGCACCCGCACCCCAGCGGCGGCGTGCCGAAACTCCTTAGGCCCTCAACCCTTTCCCTTCCCCAAATCGCTGGGATTTGTCCCCATCAAGAAGTGGGGTGATGATAGGTAGCATTACGGATCCCTACTACAATACAAGAGCTCCTATTCGGGAGTCCCGCACCGAACTTACCTTCATCTCACCTATTCGGTCCCTTCGAGTCTCATGCCTCCATTCCGGCTTTGGTATGGGCTTAAGGGTTATGGGCCGGGTTACGGTCTTTTTTCGGAGGGGACGGGAAAGGCGGTTTAACAGCCCACTGCCGAGTTGCCACTCCTGTCGGTTTTCGCCTTCGCCGGTGATCTTGTGGACCAGGCCTTTGGCGAACAAATGTCTCCGCTTCACTTGCCGTAACGTGTTGCTTCATGCGACTAAACCTTGAATCCTAAACCGTATAAACCCTAAACCCTATGACGCTATAAAGCATTCTGAACCTGAACTCAGGTTCTCCTCTCCTCTCTTCTAAGCCCTCGTTTACACTTCGACAAGATTGATGTTGTTTGGTTGTGTAGCGCTCGGGGTATTTCAGAAGCCCCTAGATTGGTGTAGATTCGAAGATTTCAGCCATTTCAGATTTCGAGTTTACGGTTGCTTAAATTTTGTTCTGCCACCCGCCAAGCGACCAGGTCGCGCTGCTGTGGGGCTGAAGGTTTAGGCTTTACGGTTTTACACGGTTTGGGGTTCATGTTCGAGGTTTACTTAGTGAACAGCTAAGTGAAGGACCTGACGCGTTCACATCTTTATGGCTCCGTGTGCAAGAACCTACCTGCCTGGTCATAAACGCACGCACAGATCATGACTTGATGCGCATGTTATATTCGTCGTCTCATCAATCACTCAGCGTTGCTGCGCATGATGTGGTAGTGAACTCATTCAAGCAAACATTTGTTCATGCAAAAGGTCGTTTAGCCCCCGATATATAACTGACGATGTCTCCATGCAAAACACGTCGGTCTGCTTCTTAACCCTCCCGATCGTTCCCATGCATCCATTTGCACTCCTTCCTTCACACGTTCACGAGTCGTATGCGATCTTCCTGCAGCAGATCCTAGTTCTGTTTTGGGTTGAAGGTTCAGACCCTGTCACTCCGAAATCTCAAGTCAAGCTTAGTGTTAGTATAGGAGCCTCAATAGCCTCAGCAAGTAGAATCGGGTCTTGAGGTATGTTGCATTATAAGTAACAAAGAAGCCCAACAAATATACATTGGCAATTTATTCCGACCTCTACCCGGACTCTTCCCGTCTATGTTACCGGAAGTGTCGGCCAAGCCACACTGAGTGTTTACATACTCCTCCGCGGTCTTCAGCTTGGCCTGCGACTTCACAGGCTGTTGCTGTAGGATACGCGCAGAAAAAAGAGTTTCAGCAATACAGCGGCACGAAACGGAACAATCAAAATGATGCCGGCAAGTGAGAACAGTGCTCATGTTGCTGCAAGAATCCAGGCAGGAAGAAGAATCGGCATTCGGCCTTTCAGACCCCTCCTGCACTCACCGTCCTGGAGCGACCTCTTAAGCACGTAGGATGTAAGAGTCAACAAATCTTTGCGATGAACCTCACCTTCTACACCTGTATTCCTGCTGGAACCCATGCCAAAATAATGCAAGAAGCTTCATTTTTTACCATTAGGTAGACATGCAGTGACTACGTAACACACCTGAGAGGAGTTACGGCAGACCTGAGGCAACCTCAACACAAAAACAGTAGCAAAACCTCGGGCTTTCAACCCCTAAATCTCTCATCCCGACTTAAACCCTCAAGCCGTAACTCCCAGGATTCCAAAGCCTTAGCCACACTAAAAGCCCTCAACTATACACTCGAGCATCCTGAACCCTCCACCCCAAATTACCCATGAGCCCAAACACGACGGCTACTCCCAAAGCCCTGAAAGAACCCATAAAGGAATACCTTTTAACTAAGAACCCTTTTCACCCCTAAGTGCTCGGGGTGCGCGCCGTCTCCACCACGTGCTTCAGAAGCACCTCCATGGCCGGCACCTGTGCTGTCAGGGGTCCTTTGGGGGGCTCCTATCGTTTAGGCGGTTCAGGGCTTAGGGTTAAGGCTAAGGGTTGCTGTGAGGGCTCCTGTAAAGTTTCCTTTGAGGGTTGCTGCGAGGGTTCCTGCAAGAGCTCGATTAGGGTTTCTTGAAGGGTTGCTATCAGGGTTCCTTCATTGCTCCTGCAAGGGCTCGTTCAACAAGGAAGAAGGATTTCTCGAAAGGTTCCCTTACAAGGAATCCTCCTAGGGTTTCCATGAAGGATTTAGGGCTTCCGGGTTTCGCGATGAGGGCTGTGAAGCGCTAGGTTGAAGGATCTGTGGGAACGTTTGGGGATTTCGTGGTTTGGGCTTTTAGGCGACGTAGGGCTAAGCTTTCACAGTGTGGGAGGTGCGACTTTCTTATGAGTCACAAGGCGACGCGACCTCAACATTCACGCCCAGACGTCCGATGAGCACGATGACGGCCCAAACGGATGCCATACTTGGGTGCAACCATGACGCGATCTCACAGCTGAAGATGTAAGTCTGTGCCGCATGCACAAATCCAGCACGGAGTGTTGAATTTTCAACACCCCGAAGAATCAGCCTCACAAAGGTGTCTACCTGACATGGATAATCGCTCCAGCCGAGGTCCCCCGGAATCGAAATGGATTCCCAGACCTCCCGCGGGACGTCCGCCGTCAAAGCAACTGGGTCCCTGGCTCCAACCTGGCTTTGGGGGGAGCGACGCTCAACCTCCCGCTGCAACAACTCGTACATTGAAGTCCATCCTCCAGGGTTCTTTCAATTGGGAGTCCATAGGGATCGTTCTTTGCATGTGTATATATATATACACAGATATACACGTGCGTACCTACGTACATCATACATACGTACATACATACGTACATACATGCCAATGTAGCTAAAGTCGTAGTTATAGTTGTCGTTGTAGTTGTATGATTCTGCTTTATAGTCTACATGGGGCTCCCTTCTGAAAAAAAATCGCTCCTGAGCCGAGGAGGTCCATCATTGACCAGGTGCGGAGAAAGCTTGTCATGCAGATGTGGCTTTCGTCTATAGCTTGCAACTTCACCTCGGCGACGGCGTGGCTGGGATGCTTAGCATGGACTGTGGCCCCTATCAACAGCGCGTTGCAGAGGTCGTTGCAATGTCCGTCGGCTGGCAGATGAGATATCTTTCTCATCGTAGGCCTGGATGCGAAGTGGCGAACCAGGCCCTTGTAGTTGCGGCGGCCAAGGGCACAAAGCCGATCCCGGGAGCTGGTCGGATCCAACTGTGGAATATCCGGCAATCCATGCCCCAGCATGCCACCCATGTACAAATTCACAAAGCGCCGTCCGTCCACCTTTGGAAGACGTGTCACACTTGTTGGCTTCTTCATGCAGTAGTCCTCACCCTTTGCCCACGGAGAGCAGGGTAGAAAAGTCGAATAATCCACGTTCAGAGGAGGATTCAGACACTGGTCTTCCGGATCGCAACCGCGCTGAAGCTCGGATGATGGGCCCAGCTGATCGGAAGCGCAGCGAGAGAGTTGCGGCCGCATCCAGGCGACGAGTTGACTGTCCCGGTAGCCACCCGGAACTTTGCGGGGGAAGCAAGGATGCATGTTTCGGATGTAGTTTCCTCTGTGCTCATGATAGCGCGTGCGGTTCCCGGTAGTCTGAAAAGCCCGGTAGGACCACGTGTATCCACGATAGGCTGCTTCCATCACCTCGTTGAGAGAACAAGTGGCAGCGGCGAGCATGGACACCTCCACGAAGTCTTCGAACACTCGAAAGTTGCGCCGAACTGACCAATGGAAAGCGATACACTTCCGGTCAAAGACGGTGGAGCAGCTGAACATCCTCTCCGGCCGGCAATCCTCATCCCCCAAGATTGGGGACGATACTGCCGGCTGCTGCACGAGTAGCAGACGCTGAAAGAACCGAGGCGCCGTCTCATCCGGTTCAGGTGTCAAGCCGATATCGCCGCAGCCACTAGGAGAGCATCCGGGCTTGAAAGTAAACTCGCCATTGTCGTCGGCATAGATGAAATAGTGAAACCTCCTTCCCCGCTCCTTCTCCCAAACATCCCCCAGTTGCACCACTCGATTGTGTCCCCGTCCTGAGTCCAAGCCGAGCTCCAGGCACAAACGTCGGATCTTAGCGGTTCTGGTGCTGCCAGAACAGGGCCCAAAGATCCCTACCAAAACGAAACTGTTCACGTTCTCGGATATATCCAGCAGCCATTGGGGAATCTCATCATAGCTTTGACTCAGCCACAGGAAGTCTTCAGAAATTACAGGTGCCAACAGTAAGGCAAACCTCTGCAAATAAATGCATGCCAAGCGCATAGCAGGGCAAGGGCAAACAGCTACCTTGTCCCTCTTTCCTCTTGCATGCTGGGCGATTTCTGAGTCGAGGCATGACAAGGCTGCAAAGACACGAATGCTACAAACAACCATCCGCAACAAACATCGTCGGTAGTGACGTCATGCTTCCGCCCCCAAGGGGAGAATAATTTCATGCCCCCCAGCAAACTACAAGCAAGAAGCCTGAAGTGCGTAGCCCTGAAGCTTTAACCCCCCTGCCATAAAACCATTTACAACACTAACAATGAACCCGTTCCGAGACCCTTCTGAAACCCTTAAGGAAAACCCTTTAACACCCTATACAGAACCTCCAAGCAGAAGGCTTTGAATAATCATATTAGAACCCCTGGAGCTGAGCCGTTCAAGGCGCCGCTCCCAAGCCGGCTGCGATGTGGATCGGGTCCAACCAGGTCTCGTCCAGGCTTCCTGGCTCACGTGTTTTTTTGGTGTTGAGGGCTTAAGGTCTATAGGGTTCAGGGTTTAGGGGCTTTAGCGGCTTTAGGGGTTTAGGGTTTGGGGTTTACGGTTTGCCTTTTACCGTCTGCCTCGGGAGCTGTGCAGAATCTGTTTTCGAACGAGGCGATTGGTGCGTCCGACTAGCTTCTCAACAACGGTTTAGGGTGGGCGTTCAGCGGAAGAGGGAGTGGGATGAATAAAGTATTGTTCTATCAGCGTTTTCTGGAGTCTCAAAGGGAGTTTTTCTGCGGGCTCCTTAGTTTTGTTGAGTCTTTTGAAGGTTTGTTGGCAGGGTTTAGGAGACGCTGTAGGGTTTCATAAGCACGTCATATATAGAGGTTCTTAACAGTGGCAGTACCGTCTGCACCGCGGCGCAGACTAGCCTCAAACCTGGAAGACCTGCAACCTTACGCACTCAAATCCCAAACCCCTTTTTCACAAGGGACTCGACCCCTAACCCATATAATACCTTATAACCCCTAAACCCGAAATTACCCAACCCTCTCAAAAACCCTAGAACCAAAAACAAACCATCCGCTGGATTTTCAGCCCAGGCTCTCCACCAGAAAAGGCTGGGAAACCGCAGACCACAAACCCGAAATCTGACCTCCATACTGACGTAGGCTCCTATAATAAGTAGTTCCTTTTTGGGATTACCTTATAGGATTCTGAATATAAACCACAAAAAGGAACTACTTAGGAGTACTGACGTAGGCTTCCCAAGTCCTAGAGCTAACCCTGCAAGGGGGTTCGTAAAAATGGAAGCAGTGCCTCGTTAAAGTCATCCTTGTACAAAGGTGATCCTTATACAAAGGGTCCTAACTAAGATAATTGAACAAGTCTAGGGCTACCTACTTTAGGGGTCCTTATATAATGAGGAGGATCCTACTGACCTACTGCCCAAAGGCTATCATGGCCATTCAGGTGCCGCGTTTTCCGGAACTCCCGCTCGCGCTGCACGCCTGGCCGCGCTTGGTACTTTGCCTTGGCGAAGACATCTTCGGCACTGAGGTAAGGCAAAAGCCTGGCGCGGTCCAAGGTTACAGCGCACGTATTTGATGCTGGCTCTACCTCTATAAAACGGCACAGGTATCATGCTGCACTGCACGGTGTACTATAGGCTGGTGCTTGAAAAGATCTGAGTAGCCTACGTACAAAACATGGAGGCGCATGCCATACGACATGGCAGCATAGCTGCTATGAAATGCAGCAACGCATATTCAAACAAAACATGTGAAGCGATGAAATTCGACATCTAGTTACTTACCCGCTCACCCTACACCCTAAACTCATCGGACAGAGCTGGGGTCCAATGTTGACGCCCTAGGCCTAGGATTAGGGGCTCGCGCAGGGTTTTCAGAATCAGGGAAGCACATAGTGCCGGGCGTGCATAGACATATGTCCTAAGCAACTCTTTGGGACATGGGTTGGATATCGCAAAAGCGAGCACTTGTCGAACTTACTTATATAAGAAGGGCATAAAGTGGCAGAAGGCCGCTTCGTTTGAAACTCACACGAGCAAAAAAGGGCTTGAGTGCTGCAAACTAGACTGACTGTGCAGTTCTTCGGCTAAGAGCTTTGCTTGGTTCGGGGATGTTCGGGGTGCCTGACATAACCAAACAACTGCAAAAGTCCGAAGTTAAGTAGGCGTCCGAAGTCACAGCAGAAAGAAGTGCCACTCAGTTCTCACATGCGGTCTACATTCTGCTAGGTCCTTATTGTGGTTTCCCCTTTGACCCAGAACAAAACTCTGGCCTCATACTAGGAGCAACATGAACACACCCAAAGGAACACAAAGACCATTACTAAGCAACAACGCATCAGTGCCTAGCTGCACTACGACGCATGGGAGTTCAGAAAATAAGGGACCGTAATCCCTGCGCCAGTATGTAGGATCCTGCATATAAACAGGCTACCAAAGTATAGTTCTCTGAAATGCCCCATGTGACTCGAGAGAAAATCGAGGTCTTAAGTTTTGAGCTCACGGGGTATCCAGGTATCCCATTGCAGAAGTGTGACACCCTAAAACCTGGAATTCTCAAACCTGTATTCCTTTACCCTAAATCCCTTACCCTCAACCCCCAAACCTCAGACTTCCCAAAGTTCAGAACCCACCTCTCCACCGCACTGCTTTCGCGCAGCTGCGCCGACACCCACACGGCAAAGTGCACCAGCTGCACGCGCCTTGGAGTCAGGATGCTTGATAAGCTTCCCAACAAAGCCCCAGGGGCCTGTTTGAGTAAGGTGTGCTTGGGGATTACTATAGGGGCCTGAATGGAACACGAGCACAGGGTATTTTGGACTATATTAATTATACAGTTGGTTTAAAGAACGCGAAAAATAGTATTGGCAGTTATAGGCCTCTATATGAGGCAGGCATCTTTCATCAAGTCAGGAGGTAGTAGCTTCACGACCTTACGTGACGCACATGACCAGCAAACGGTGATACGTTGCATGCGGGAAGACCTGCAACAGACAACTCCGACCACGGAGACTTGACTGCCAGTCGGGTTGGAAACAATCACACTCTGAAGGCTTACGCCGACACCTAAACGAACTCGTCTATGTACGACCTTCACCCCAAGCCCTGAGCAAGTTATGTTGTGGGCCTTGCAAGGTGCTTGAAGGCGGAATCCAGAAACAAACCTTCAAACCCGTGGGCTGAAAGTGAAGAGCTGAGGTGTATCAACGATACCCCCCCCCCCCCCCCCCCCCCNNAACAGGCCTCGTTGTCCAGCAGCCCTAAACCCTAAAACCCGCTAAACAAAGGAAGAGGCCTGAAATATTCCTGAATTCCCTTTGGGACCCTGAGACTGGCGAGATCCCTTATAGCTGCTACACCGTGTCGAAAAACCCCCTACAGTAACATAGGGGCCGTGAGAACATAAAGAAGGTTTGGGGCTATGTCATACTATGCTTGTGCTAAGGAGTTCTAAGGAGGAATAGTATTGGTAAGTTCCCTTTCTGTTACATCTGGTCTATGCATATGCCAGGCACCGAGGCGCCGTAATTCCTAAACTCTAACCCCTAAACCCTAAAGCTCGCTCCTCCATTCGACTCTGAAGCCGTGGTGCAAGGGCCGGCCCTTATAGATGATGACCGAGTTCATCTCTTCACTTGTTCCGCCTGTGCAACTTGGGACGACGACGGAGACGATGTTTCTTGTGAGTTTTTTTTTTAGCCGGGCCTTTTTCCGCCTTGTGAGTTTAGGGTTTAGGGTTCCGGGCTTCGGCCCGTGATTCAACGGGCAACGGGTTTCATGGCGCATGAGCCTCTGACTGAAAGAAGGTGGGGAGTTGGGGAGCCTGCTACCATCCCACAACATCTGCTGTAAAGGCCCGGTGGTCTCGACATGCAAGTAGTATGACGGGAGTTCTGCTTCTCTACTCTCCACCCTGGTTGCTGAATCCCCTTGCCCAAAAAAGTTAACCGTTCAGCATTATGGTAGGGCGAGATAAGTGCAAAAAGGTAATTTAATGTACAGGTTATAGGTAATCTATAGGTAATCAAGCGCTCCAGGTACTGCTGTCCCCATTGCGTCACATCTTGCTCCCCAAACCTTACACTAAACCCCAACGTATCGTTTTGAGCTAGTAGCCTTGCACAACGAAACCATTCAGTCCCGAAGAACATGCAAAATCTTTGTCCCAACTCAATACCTGCGGCGAGCAAGCCTCCCAGTTCCTTCACCGATTAGTGCTTCTTTTGCAAACCCTTCATGTGACTTCTGAACCGCATTGAGCGTACCTCTGCGTTTGACACCTATTTGCCCTTTTTGCTACTGGACTCAGGGCAACGCTCAACCCTAAGGAAGATTCCCGGCTATTCAACCCGTTGCTTCAAGAGTCTTTATTGCAAGTGCCATCAACGGTAGGGTCCCGATCATTCCCATTCGGTTACGAATGCGCATGAAACGGAGGTCAGTGCTGAATGTAGGGTTTAGATTTTAGGTCTCAGGGTGAAGATGCAAGGCTCGCGGCCTTCCACGTTAGCTTTTCCGCGCAAGGCGCAGAGAAGCCTCTGGCTTGGAGCACCCCAATCCCCACCAGCTTTTTTATTCTTAGTATTGGTTTTCTTCTCTTCTTTGGCTATAATTGTCGTTATTGTTCTTATGATTATTGTTCTTATGAGCTTTGATCTTCTAGTGGTATGCAGCATTAAAGCAGGACACCCCTGCTCTGAATGGGAAGGCCAACACCCCTTACTTAACCAGTCAATATCTCTGAGATTACGGGGACGGCATCCTCAGTGCGATTTCAGACGTGTGGCTTGACCAATTGAAAGATATGGGTGTGTTGCGAAACCAGAAATTCGCTAAAAACAACACACGTGCAGTTTTTTATGCTGGGCTAATTGCCTTGTCGAATATGTCTGATCGACTAGAGTCCGCAGGTTGTAGCTGGCTGTCGAATATGATCTTACTGCACTGAAGAACATAGTTGCGACGACGACTGCTACTGCGATGGGGGATACTATGGGTGCTGATTGAGCTCTCGGAACTGTTTTGAAATTGTAATTTCACAAGACTCGGCAGAACGACTTGTCCGAGGCACTTTAGAGAACAAAAGGAAGCCTCAGACAAGAACAAGGAACATAAAAACGCAGGACTCAGCGATCACCCCGAAGTCTCAAGCCCGAAGGGGCTTCCCAATGACAACGACGGCGATCAAAACCCCAAGGCCCACAGCCGGAATCCTGAATAAGGGTTGAGGGTTTATAGGGCAGTTTAGGGTTTCGAGTTTTCAAGCCGGGTTTAATTTAAGGTTTAAGGTTTTAATAAAACCCCAATAACTATAGGGTGTTCAAGCCCCAAATTAACACCCCATGCCTCGGTGGCCCGAGCCCAAGAACGAGCAAACCCCTCTAAGCCCCCAAGTCTTAATTCTCCCTATGGGTCCATGCGCTCAGAATGGTATGTACTTCGGCCTTGAAGTAGTCCCTATATAGGTACTATGGGCCCAATGTATATACTGTATGAGTACATGGATCCTTCAGGGTCTCGCAAATCTTTATGCCTTGCAGCCGAAGCCTTTGAACCCTAAGCCTCTAACATCGTTAAACCCCCAAAAAACCCTGAAACCCCTAAACCCCAAACGCCAGAATGTTGGGGTTTGAAGGACTATAAGATTCAAACCCCAAACCCCAAATAAGCCTCGAAAAATCTCGGAATCCTCGAAAACCCTAAGCCGACTCCTCGATCGCTGGAATGCCGAGGCGCTTTGCCCGAGCCCGGCGCACATTCTCTATATCCAGGCCTTCGTGCTCTTTCGCGTTTGAGGAATTCGGGTTCAGGGTTTAGTATATGGTTTCGACTCACAACACTCGCACAAGGGCTGGCATGGCGTTCGGAGGTCCGAGAGGGTTGAGGTTTAGTTTGGGATCTATATGCCTTCGTGCTCTTTCGTGCTTAGGGTTTTAATTTATGGGGGGTAAGATCTCTGGGTCCAAACTGCCAGGCGCGGTAAGTGGGAGTTTCCATAGCAAGTTCTACATGCAGGCTGCGCCCAGCAAGCTGGAATGCTGAAGCTACAGCCTAGACCCTAAACCCATCTGACTACCCCCAAAACCCTTTTGACACGCTTCGCGATGCGCGCCCTGCAGCCTTGGGGATGTGGCTTAAGGGTTTGGGGTTGCAGTGTATCCAGTAAGGGGGGTTGAGGGCTTGGGGTTTAAACTCAAGAGTTAGGGTTTAGGCTACGACAAGGTGAGTAGGGTTCATCCGACAGCTATTTGGCGGTTTTGATTGTCACTCCGAACAGCATGTACCGAAAACCTGGCCGGTACCCTACGCCCGAATTGCTAAACTGGCAAGGCATTCTCCGCAAGTCAGGGACTTAACACACAACCAAAACCTCAATACCATGCGAATCGCTCCTAACCCGTGTTAGGTTCTAAGAACCAAGGGGCGATCGTCGATCTCATCTGCAGAACCAATGAGCTGTTCCTGGCAAGCGTCCCCCCGGCTCTGACATCTCCCATGAAGCTCAGACGTAGCTCCTTTGTTGGTTATGTTGGGCATAGGAAGAGACAAGGGACACACAACGGCCGAGGACTTGTTTTGGAAACGGCCTGTGCCCAGAAGATGCTGGAATCTAGGGGCTTGGTACCAAAAAGTCCTGCAGCCCCCACACTCCAGACCCGAGCTTCAGGAATTCGACTGTCGCTCTCGGTAGTTCTAGTATCGGCCTTGTGCATGCTTGATTTTCTCGCACCCAGCACAACAATGACTACATTATTCAACCCCGGCAAGCCACAGACAATGCGCGTCACCTGTTTCCCAACTCGAAACTCCCTGTCTTGCTCAGAAAAATTCGCAAGCCAAGACGTTGACATACCACGGGGGCGGGGGGGGCTGAATGATTGGCAGTATTCACTACAATACCGTAACACAGCCATAACCAAAGCACCCAACCCTACTCCATTTTTGCTCGGGCCCACATGTCTCCTCAACGAGGAAGGGCGGCTAAGTGCCAAGTCGAGTGAAGGACTGGGAGTTTCGATATGCATGCCGGCAGACCTCCAAGAAGTGGATGGGTCGATCCGTCCGAATACTGAAGCCTCGGACATGTTAGCGTTGGGAGTAGCTTCAACAAACAACTCGATGAGTTCTAGGTTCCGTAGGATTTGTGGGATTCTGCTGGCTTTCAGAGGTCTCGATAGGGCTATAATTAGAATGCAAAGGATCTGTTGGGAGGAGCAAGTGGGGATATGTAGATCGCTCTGGAGCGGGTCATTTAAAACGTTCGAGTCGAAGCATCGGATTGGTCTTCATTTGGTTTCGAAGTTCTGCTGCGTGCATCCAAGCACTTGTTGGTCCGACCAGACGTTGTTGAAGGCATCCAATGATGGGGCTTGGTACCTAGGGCTTTCCAGACCTCAGTCAGAGTCCTACTTCAATCGTGAGGAAACACGGGGCGGCTTTAGGCTGTAAGGTTGTGGTTCAAGATCTGAGGCCTGGAGGTCGGGGCCGGGCGCTCAGGTATTTACAGGTTGTGGCCTTCAGACATGCTGAAGCAATCATAAGTGTTGTGCCCACATCCCAAAACCCAAGTTTCTATGTCTGATGAGCTCATATGCAGCACTGCTGGCTGCTCAGATAATCATAGCAAACGAAAAGGGGGGTTTTAGGGTGTAGTGGGACTACGGGCATCGCTTGTTTAATTCAAGATCAAGCTTTCAAGTTTAGCGAGTACCCTGAGACCGAAGCACAATCTGCGTCAATTGTGCAATCAGTTCTACTACAAGCAGGTATGTATCTGCAACTATCTGCAAACATGCGTGTATGTATATATACATATGTACATAGGTGAATATAGGTACATATTCGTTATTCACTCATGGGGGCCTTTACTCACTCATGGGGGCCTTCCTAAACCATGACACACAATTCGGAATAGATAGCCCAGTTAAACCACCTTATCAACCCAGCCGATCCAAAAGCTCTAGATCATCCGTTAGAGAGCAGGCAAACACAGGACATAGAAAAGAACCACCAATTCAGAACCCTACATCCCTCCAAAAGAATAAGCCCTATCTCACGCTTCGGTACCGGTACATGTCCTGAACTCTGACCCCTGCAACTTGCTTGTACAACCCCAACCACTCTCCACTGTAGCCCGAAACACTGACTGTTGACGACTAGCCGGTGTCAAATCAAGGTATGTTGGGGAGGTCCCAGTCCACCTCAAGCCCTATAAACCCCTAGCCCTAATAGGACCCGAACCTCCAGAGCACCCTTAAAGCTTTAAAAAGAACCCTCCTGCCCTGCCTCTTTTTTTGCCCTAACCCCTAGCCTGTACCCCAAGCCATATTAAACCCCAAGCCCTCAACCCTAAGCCAAACGGACCCTACACCCGAAACCCTTGTAAACCCCGGATATCAGAAGTCTGTCAGCAGGCCTCTGGATCCGAGGCTGCGGGAGCCCATCCCACGACTCTGGGCCTGGGTCTGGGTCTTAGGGCTTCTCATGGGCTTTAAACTTTAGGCAGGGCTTAGGGATTACGGGCTAGGGTCTGGGATTAGGGCTTAGGCTTAGGTTTAAGGTTTAGGGTTTAGGGTTTAGTGTGGGGGTTTAGGGTAGAGTCTTTAGAGTATATGCTTGGTAACATGAGAACCCTGCCCTTTGTGCCGGTCCCACTTCCTGTCAACACCATACTGAAACCCAGCATGATTCGGGACCTGGAGTATGGAACTCGAAGCCCGGAGGTAGTGCCCTCCCAAGAAGAATAAGCAGTGGATGCCACAGATTACTGGAATGCCCCTTACTGCTTCACTTTATGGCTCCCATTGACTGGGTTACAGCCGAAAGCCGAACCCCCCCACCTGAGACCCTACAAACTCTAAAACCTAGGCTTATAAATCCAAACTCTGATTAAACTTTATATCCTAAGCACTCAACACCCAAACCCCTGTGAAAGCGACAGTCGGTAGGCTGAGAGCCGCACTCCTCCGCCGGACTCCATACGCGACGGAGAAATTGGGCCGGTCGGCCCCTGCAGGAATCCAGAGATAGAAGGGACACCAAGGCACTGGGGTTTTGTGCTTACTTCGACCTGGGTTCGGTAGACGTCTTGTCTACGGAGAAGTTATCGGATTCTGGGGTTTTCACCAGGCTTAATTCTAGGATTGCAGCAGAACAAGCAGGAAGTTTTAATTAGCAGGCACTGCCAGGATGTTCAATTCTCTGACGTAATTGACTCCTGAGATGATCATATTAGTAGGGTCTTCTCATGAAAGTAGTCGGAGGTTTACAAGCCACCAAAAGCTTGCAACTCTGTAGCGTGCACAGCATGAACTGAGCATGACTGCTTGCAACTGTCACGTCCAAACTTGACTCACGCCGAGTACACAAAACAAACATGTATTGTACATATATATATATATACATACCCTATATACCTCACCCCGACCCCCCAAACACACCAACCCACCCACCCATTGACCCATCCGCCTGCCTGCACCCATCCACACAGACAAACAGAAACCACTGCCACGATGTTTAGAGTTTCGAGGCTCTCGAGACCCTAGCTAAACCCTAAACCCTAAACCCTAAACCGTGGGGTTTAGGGTTTAGGGTTAGGGTTTGGAAACTTAAAGCCATGTCTGGCTTCATCGAGGCTGGCTGTTCAGGAACTTCTTGCTGCACAGGCGGGGTTTTGTGAGGCTGAATACGGTTTCGTAGGGCTCTGCAGGAGTCGACAAGGCTTATTTCTGGGTCTGGACGGCTCAGTGTTCAAATGCTCAGACTTGGGGGATGGCTAAGGGCTACTTATGGGCTTTCCGGGTTTCGGGGCTCCTCATCAAAGGGATAGCCGGCGGATGTCTAGGTTCGTCGGCTTGTAAAAACCCATTCAGAACCCACGGGTTAAAGAGCTTGCGAGGTCAAAAGTTCAGGATTGAGGGCAGCACGATCAGACATCTCGATTATGGTGGAACGTTCTTGGACTTGACTGGCCAAAGATGCTCAAATCCAAATCCCACAGAGCAGCTAGGGTTGGGATTCCCAAACTTTGGCACCTCGTTGTTGAAGGTTTCGGGTGTCGGGTCCAGGGATGAATGGTGTGGGAGCCATGGTAGCTCTTGAATTGCGGCTTCGATTCGGGCTTTGACACGCACAAGCTGTTTGCAACTGGACGTCACAGCGGCACGCAGTCCAAGCAATCCGTCACTCTGAACCAGCCATGGCAACTATTGAACCCAGAATCACTGCATCCCAGACCCCGAATCTTCAACATAAAATCCTAAACCCTGAAGCCAAAAAGCCAAGTTGTAAGCCCTAAACCTTAAAACCATGGCCCTAAATCCAAAAAGCCAAGTCCTAAGCCCTAAACCCTAAGACCATAGCCCTAAATCCAAAGACCCAATTTCAAAGGCCCTAAAACCACAGCCCTAAAGCCAAAAGCCCAAATTCTAAGCCCTAAACGCTTAAACCATAGCCCTAAATCATCCAAAAGCCCAAGTTCTAAACCCTTACACCATAGCCCTTTAAATTCAAAGCCCCAAATTCTAAACCCTAAACCCTTAACCTTGGGATCTCTGGCAGCCAGGTGACATCGCTCAGCAGCTGCTGCTTTTCCGAAGCATCGACCTGGTAGTAAAGGGGCCTTATAGTAGTTAGAAAAGGGTTCCTTTCAAGGCTGCTATAATTCAGTGTAGGGTTCCTTTAAGGGGTTCTGTAAGGCTACTATAAGAGGTACAGGGATCTTGTTAGGGGGTTCTGAAAAGCAACTAAAGTTCAGGGTTTAGGGTATATTCAAGACTACTAGTTATCAGTGTACCAAAAGAGGGAGTAGGTGCCTTGACAATCAGATGAGGATTTTTGGTGTTTGCGGACTATAACGGGAAACAGCTGAGACTTCGTCCAACTACTATACTAGGGATCAATTGAGTTCTGGTCTCCACGGCAATATGTAGTATCCTCCTGGTACTTGCACTCACAACAACCAATCAAAAGCAGCACTAGATAGGAATAGGATTGTGCCGACAAGCAGAAACCAGCAAAAACAAAGACTTACACGACTAAAATCGACTAAACATAGCAGTGCCATGGCGGCCGCCGCAGCTCTCCTTGTAATTTGACAGTCGTTGCAGGTTTCTGCAATCCCGGTAGTGCGACCGAAAATCTATTCGGACTCGTGTAGGGTTTAGGATTCCTGAAATCATGAAACTATGGAAACCGTCATGCCAAATCAGAGCACCTGCTACGGAATTTTCGGGGAAACAACATTGGGGATAGAACTATGAGGAACAGGGTTCCCGCATATTTCGCGAATAGTATAACAAAACTTTCTTTCACGTCCCCCAAAACTCAAGTCTTTATCATGAAGGCGCTATACTACTCTGGGCTTACCGGGCTTGGTCGCCCCAATGGCATGGCTTATGGCTACGGCGCGGGGGGCCAGGAGCGGTGGAATAGCAATGTAGAACATCTGCTCCATGCTGAGTGGGATTTGGGCTTTCAGCAGCAGTGGCGGTGCCCTGAACCCTAACCCTAGACCCTCAACCCGGTGGAAGGTGTTTCGAGCTTAAAGTCCTAGTCAGTATACTGGGCCACACTTTCAGGCGCTTGAAAAAAGTTCGCAAATCTCGCAGATCCCAAATTGCCACAAGTCTGTCCTACAACTGGAAGGCCATACCAATATACTGGACCACTTCAACGCCAAGCCTAAACCCACAACCCAGAACCCTAAAAGCCTAACCCAAAGCCCACCTGAGGTTGCTGAAAGAAGGGCATGGCTGGCAAAAGGCACGGTAAACCATGTGAAGCTGAACTCTAGATGTACGGCCGGACAGAAAAGATCATTTTTTACCCCTGACACTACAGTGTTAATGAGACGGCTGGGAACAAGACAACTCTGTGATTATGGGCGGAATACAGGGTCTGGGGTCAGGTATAACAGGAGGAGTCTGAAGCCTCCACAGCAGAGGCTTGGTTGGCCGAAGTCTCTTGCCACATGGGTCGCGGGGCGGGGCACTAAGCGTCAAGACATGGTGTTGGTTGTGGACATTCACGACCATTGGCCCTATATCCGCGCCTACCCGCGGCTGCATTGAGCCACACAGATGCGCGTACCACATGATTCATGTCTGGAAATTTGTAGGCTGATCTGAAGTGTGCAGCCGAGCTAAGGATTCATTGTTGCATGCCGCATGCCTAAGACTAAGATTTAGCATCCTGGCGGTGGAGCAGACGGGTCTTCCCAGATTGCCTGAGAAGGCATGCAGGCCCCCCTCAATTCTCGACAACCAAGGAAGAACACATTCCAACATCTACAGTCGAGCACAAGCCCCGAAATAAACCCCTGAGCCCTAAACTTGGCCCTGAACCCTAAACTTACTAAACAGTGAAGCATGCAAGGACGCCATGACACTCCCTTTACAACGGCATTCGTGCGCTCAGGGTTTATGAGGCGTTTAGGGTTGATGATCGTTAAGGGTCGACAGGTGTTTGATACCATAGCAGCTTTCTTCTCTGGAGCCCATTTCTACACTCATCAATTAAAGAGGAGCCCGGTATACCCTCACCAAAACCCCTTGTCTCATGCGAAACTTCTTCAGATTTTTAAGACTAGAGACGACTCCTCGATACGATTTCAGGTATGCTTTGATCAAAGGTACTGGAGCTCTGGGAAGGTGTAAACTGATGATTTGCCCGAGTTCGACTATGGCACATACTTGATGAACGACCTGATGGAACAGGGTGTTAAGCGATGTTATGATCTTAGACCCGTGCCTGGGCATAGCATGATCTAGTCTTGCGAAGAAGCATTGTGCAACTGGGGCCCAAAAGAACCCATGATAGATTCTACATCTGGCCACAACCGATCACTGTCGAAGGACCTTTCCCCAAGATCTAAGCTGCCAGCCATGATAGAGCTTGAGGTTTTCCGCTTTCCCAAGTTTAGGGTTTAGGGCCTAGGGCCAAAACTCCATTTGTTGAGAAGGATCCCTACAAAAGTTTTACTGTTGTAAGGCAGCGGAAGCTACCCAAGCTGACAATGAAAGATTTGCAGATGAAGTTAATATAGGTGCCTTAGTGATCAGCATAGGGTTTTGCGACCCAAAGGTATGATTTACATCTCAGGAACCACCAAAATAGTATTGGCAAAGAGTTCTTTAGGCCCCTCTATCAATCTATCTGTCTATCCATCTGTCTATCTATCTATCTATCTATCTATCTATATATATATATATATCCATCCCTTTCTCTCTCGCATCAAAACCCTCAGTCAACCATCACCCTCTAGGCCCGGCAGTCACTGAACCACCAAAGCCTGTAGACACAAAGCTCAGATTGAAGCCCCTAAACCTAAACTGAACCCTCAAGTGCTTGAAATGTTTAGGGTTTAGGCTTACCAAGCCCCAAAAAATACTCTTTGGCATTTCTCCCGGCTTCCACTCTTTGCTGGCGATCTGCCAGGGTCCGGCCAGGTGCCCAGGGAAGCAGCTCCTGGCGCAAACCCTTTTGCAACAGGCTTTCCACTTCGCCCGGAGCGCAAACCCTAAACCCCAAACCGTGCAAGCGACGCCTTCTGACAAGGCTTCGCTTAAACCCCACATGAGACCGACCTTCAGTACATGAAGGATACATGAACCGTAGGTGGTGTTCTAAATTAGGGTCGCTTTAGGGTCCTTACTATACGGACCCTAATTTATAGAACTACCCAAGTAGTGAGGCTACAAGCATTTCAGGCTAAGGGTAGTTCTGTACGGACTGGCAGAGGTTCGTGAGGGTTGAGGCATGTCGAGGCATTGGGTTCACAGGCTTCAGGGATAGGATGGGTATGATGCGGTTTCATCATCATGATCATTCCTTCTTGCGGCCAAGTGATTCCTTGGGTCTTTAGGAAGATGGAACAACTCATAATTAAGTACTTTGCTTGCTGCAGGATATCCGCGGCAAGCACAAATCCATTAGCAGGCAATGGTTCGCTGTTGACAGCTATCGGGTTTGGCTTGGGGCTTAATTATACTTCAGTTCCTTGCAAGGTGGCTGCTCCGTTCTGTTCTCTCCACTGCAGGAGGACTTCTCCAACCCTTACACCAAGCCGCCAAAACCCTAAATCAGAGACTAAACCCTAAACGCTACTAGAATCAGCTAACTACAAACCACAATCTGTCCAACCTCAACTCTACGAGGATCTAACTTGGGAAGCCGACGAGCACTAAGGACCATTCGATATGTTTAACATGTGTTTCAACTCTAACTTTATACATACGCATATATATATATATGTGTGTGTGTGTACTTGTGTGTGTACATCTATGCATATATATAATTATAGTTATGAATATATATATATATATACGTCAATAAATAAATACATCAAAAATAAAGAATAAATAAATAAATAAATATATATATATATGTATATATATATGTGTGTGTGTATATGTATGTATATACATACATGCTGCACCCCCCGATGTACCTACATAGGGGGCACAATAAATATATTGTACTTATATACATATATATATATACATACATGTTTTATGTTAGAATTACTTACCTACATACATTTTCAAAACTTCACTGTGCAGAGGGCTTTCTTTTGAGTTCTACTAACCCTGAAACCATGAGAAAAAAACAAGCTTTAAGCCTCTTGAACGATACAGACAGCAACTGTATGCTATGCCATCACTGCACACAGAAACAGCTTCCTGCTTGTCAGTATTCTATCGTGCAATATGAATTCAGCCTTGAACCACAACCCAAACCCCTTGCTCTTGAAGGAGTAGGAAGAATTGCGTCCACACAGTCGCTAAACGCCCCTGCTCGCGAATCCCTTCCTGACCTGCACCCCTGACCCAACGAGCCAAAAGCTCCAAACACGTGGGCCAAAGGTGAGCCTTGTGATCATTAGCAGAAACAGGCGCTCACTACACGCAGCATACGAATTGCTTTTCTTATATTCTTATCACGACGGTAACACAACTTTACAAAAAACAAGAACAACAATTACAGCTAATACTAAGCAACCCCCAGTCACCCGTAGTCTTCCAAGAGAAAAGGCCTTCCACTTCAGCTGGTCGCGGATGTCCCGGGGATCTACCGGCCAACATGCGAGACCGTCGGGCCTCCGCTTGCTTTTGGGGGGTTTAGGGTAGATCGAATCCCTGGAAACCCTAAATCCTTTCTCCCACTGGGCTCAAGTCTAGCCACAAACCTTAAACCCTAACGCGTAAACCCCTTTAACCTGGGAACATGTGGATGGTTCTCTATTTCAACTCCCAAAAATACTACGGCACCCTTCCAAACAGATTCTTAAAAGGGACCCTGCTTTAGAGAACTACCACCCTTGGTTTTGGACAGGATGTGGGAGCTTAGGGTTTGCGAAAAACCCTAGATAACCTACCTCTGTGGTGTTCCTGATGGTTTCCTCATATAGGTCTGTCGACCCGGCGAATGTCTGATACATGCTCAGAACAAAGTTCCGCACTTATATTGTAGGCCCGACAAAATTTTTTCCGAAAAAATCTAGGAAAGCAATCAACTTGAGCCGAAACCCTATAAATAATCCCACAAGCTTCTGAGGGTTTAGGAAGCACCATGCATGCAGCTGAAGCAAGGCTAGCTCTAGGCTCTAAGCCCTACCTGAACCCACACACAAAGCCAGGGCATGTGCCGGGTCCTTATCGGTTTAGGTTTAAGGTTTATAGGGTTTAGGGTAGGGTTCAGGAAGGTTTGCGAAAGCCAGGTCTAAACTGATTGGAACCATATGGACGAGGATTCTTTGCTTCGAGCGGTGCGGTGAAAGGCTGTAATTGGACGATGGGACTTGGGGTCAAGAAAACTCAAAGTCTGACTGTGACCAGAACCTACGCAAACTGTCTGTGTAAACCGGGCATGTGAGAGGGGGGCGGAGGGGGTTGGCCGCCCCGGAACTGTGCGAGCGAAGTGACGGGGAGCAAACAGCTTCCCGCAAGTCCTGGCCGCGCTGGGATGCGGGCTGCCGGCCACAGTTCAGTACTGTGAGGTTACGGTTAAGGGTCATGATTGAGGTTATGCCTACGGGCTGGAGTCTGACCCATCTTGATTACGGGTCGGGTTCGGCAACAAGCCAAGCAATAAACAACAAGCTTCTATGAAAACGGAGGGAGGAAAGGAGTGAGAGAGAGAGAGAGAGCTAGAGCCAGCAACAAACAAGCATACAGGCATATGAAAGTACACCCATGCATTTTATGAATATACATACACAAACATATATATATATATACATACATGCATGCATACATACATAATACATACAATGAACACTTCATTTTACAGTACCTTACACATTGCGTACGCAGTTCGGAAACAAGTTCCATCGCTCACATCTTGCAGGAAGGTAAGAGGCCTCGACGTTTTGTGCGTTCTTTGATACTGTCCGCCGCAGAAAAAAACTCGCCCAGTCAGCATACATTCATGTCCAAAAGCTCATGTGATTTTTGGAGGCGCGGAGGACATTCCCTAACCCACCCCACACACACACAACAAAGTGATCGTGTTCACACTAGCTTCTCGAGCGACCGTAGTACATGCTGTGACCTTGCTGCTCCTTTGGACCGGTCTTCTGTGCAGGGCACCACTCGACCGAAACAGCCTCAACTCTGACACGGCTTTGGGTTCAGGGTCTAAGGTGACCGTCAAACAATTCAAGGCCAAAGCACTGAAGTGAACGGTTCACCTAATGTAGAAGCCTGACTAATTAGAAGAGGTACATTCTGCTATAACTATAATACGGAAGGCCCAAAATAGTCTTGGTAATTATTAAGGCTCCTACAGTAGCTATACCGGAAGTGTGAGCCCCACGCTGCATAATATACCCCTCCCCCCTCCCTTACAGGTCTGGAGTCACAGGGTACCGGGCTTCGGGGCTCGGAAGCCCTAAGCCCTAAGCCCCAAAGCCTAAACCGGATGTGTTCAGGGCGTAGGGCTCTCAGGGTAAAGCCAACAACAATAGACCTGGCCCTTGGTTTTAACTAGTGGGGAGTGCTGTGCTCCAACTAATTCCTTCGAGTAGGGAACCCCAAGGAATAGCATAACTAATCACTGAGGACTCAGACCCTCATGGTTGGCTATATATCGCTTCATTGCTCACTTTAGCATCCAGCGACCTGGCACTCAACGTTGGTCCGCGAATCGGGCAAGACAAACAGTCCTGCATCCACCGGGACAGCAGCAAAGCCAAGAATGCCTCTCTGTGGAGCTTCGTTGTCCTGCAGCAATGGCTCAGAATTTATGCCGCCACACACGCGAGTGGCCTGCTATGTCAATCGAACGAGAATCACATCGCAAGCAGTCATGCAAGGTATGATTCGATGCTCCAGGAGCATGTGCTTGTGAATCCCAACATGCGGGGTTGTTTGAATTTCGGATCTTTTCACAGACTTTAGAAGTACCTGCATCTAGCGTGGTACCGTCATGCAGGGCGCTTCAGGTTTTCCAGGTCCCTCATTACAAGGTTCGCAAGAAGAAGCACAAGCTCTAGGACTCTAGGATGAACCATCATAGACTTGGTCCCGAACCGCAAGCCACTGCGAGCTGCCAGCGCTGGTGTATGCTGAACCTCAACATGAACCTGAAGCCGCGAAACCGAAAATTATACACTCCACAGCCTGAACATGAACAGCAAAACAACAGCCTTGCACAATCCTGAGCTTGAAACTCGAAACCTGAATCCCTAAGCCAGAAAAACTACACCCTCAACATCAGTTGACGGCCGTAAACCCTAAACGAATCCTTCAAGTCATCATAGCGGTCTGGGGTACACTACACCATCAGATAATGGAGTCGTTAAGGTATTCCTAGCTCTTCAAACCCTCCTCTTACACCACAGAGCTGCAGCATCTGCGGCGGTCCAAACCAAAGTGACGAAGCTGCGGGCGGTAGAAGATGCCCGAAAGCGCCTCGTCGCACAGTTTAGGTTTTACCTACCCATAGACTCCTTACTAGTTCATTGTTGTGGTTGGTATTTAAGATCCTATAAGGTAATCCCAAAACGGAACTACGAAGGAGCCTATGGGTAGAGAACCGAAAACCCGGAACATTGTCGGGTCTGTCTGGAAGCCCCGACATCCAACAAATCATACCCACGTATAAACTGTACTAAGGTCTGGTGAGGGACTGTATTTTTTCAATCAGACGCTATCCCCATAACCCGCATTAACCTGGCTTACCTGAACCCTGCATCTTCTAAACAAGGCCTTAAAACCACATTGGCAAAACAACTCTCTAATCCGTAGACTCTAAACTCTAAATCCCTGTACAAGTTTTAAGCTCCATTCCATTCCTCCGCCGTCTCCCTTGAAGATGCCTCGGGCAGTGGGGTGCAAGCAGGCCGCCGGCACGATGAGTCACACGAAGGCAGTGCCTCGATGTCCATGTCTCTTAATGTCAAGGCTCTGTGGGCTTTGCAGCTTGGTTAGACTGTAGCTCGGTTTGGCTTCGGCTTTTCGTTTCCATCGCTTTGAGTGTTTAGGGTTTGATAAGGCTTACACCCTCGGTTTCGGGGCCCAAGCTCGGACATGCGAGACGAGTTTCTTGGTGGCGGTCGAAGGTGCAACCTATGTCTGAGGCAGATCGGATTCAGGGCTTAGGGAAACCTTGGGAGACCCTGGCATGCATGAGACATACGGTTGATGACATAAATCCTGCATTACCCATAATAAGGAATACACCACAATTCACATAGTTTAAGGTTCTTAAGATAATGCAGGATTTATATCATCAACAGCATTCCTTGACCAAGCTGTGTTGAGAGAGCAGCTATCCGACACCCCACCCAAGAGCTTATCGTTGGGTGCTTTTCGGGTTCCTTCTGATTGTCTTGACCTCCACATGCATACACACACATACATACATACATATATATATATACATATGTATATATATATATGTATATGTATATATGTACATACATACTCATGCACACCAAACAAGCAAGCATGCATGCATGCATGCATGCATACGTACATACGTACGTACATACATACATACATGCATACATACATACATACGTAAATACGTACATATGTACATACATACAGACAGGCAGACAGACCGACATGTCTACATATGTATGTATGTATGTATGTATGTATGTTTATATATATATATATACATATTTGTCCTAAATGTTTCGGTCTTGAGTCTTGTGGGGTGGCAAGTTTGTTGTTGTTTTTTCTCCGTGGGCTCCTGGATAGCCGCGGCGTGTGTCTCGACTTCCCCATCGAACAGCACGACAGGCCCAGAACTGATCATCAGGACTTCGATGCGCACCATATTTTGTTCAGGGCTTCAGCGTTAAGTTTAGGCTTTAGGGGACTTCATTAAAGGAGTTAGGATTCGGGGGACCCTTGGGGGTATAGACCCTTTGAATAAGGTCATTTTTAAGAGAGCCATCAGTAGGGTCAAGGAGGGTCCCTTTAAGGGGTCTCCCCTAAAACTACCTAGGATTCACATTGTTGTATGTTAGCATCGTCTAGTCCTGAGCCTCTTTTACGAAATCAGCCCTCGGCCTTTGCAGGACTGAGGCTGCTGAGAGCTTCAAGGCTGCAAAAACCAAGTCCTCGGACCCCTCCATCAGCAAACAACAGTGCTTGCTCGGCCTGACACCCTGACAATTGCATATCTAAATTTTCTATGGCTTGGCCGTGGGATTGAGCCTTTGGATGGGGCGGAGGGTAAGACAGGACAGCTGAGTATTCACAAAACAGCATGATTCGGCAGTAACTGGATGCACAGAAGCTGTTGATTGCTCTCATCAACTCTCATCTGTCTGCCATTGTGCGAAAGTTGCTGTACATCCAATTAATAGGTTTCTGACTGACTAGGCACGTGGCCTGGACGAGTCTTGCAAACCACACCAGAACTACCCCAAACCACAATCGCTATCCTTTGAGATAGCAAG
Source organism: Symbiodinium necroappetens (assembly GCA_905231915.1). Lineage (NCBI taxonomy): Eukaryota > Dinophyceae > Suessiales > Symbiodiniaceae > Symbiodinium > Symbiodinium necroappetens. The sequence continues at coordinate 29,281 of CAJNJA010058918.1, forward strand.
CTGCCACACCTAGCCGTTATGCTTAGAATCTTAGATGCGTAATTAGAGCCCCTCATAGTCGTCATGTGCTTCACGGACTTGCTTCGGCGGTGCCTTGGAAATCACGTCCGGCATGTGGATGGAATTCAAGAAGGGCAACTCCTCTCCACGTGGAAGGAGCAAGTCCTTCTCCATCGGTGCGGCGCGCTGCACTTTCCGGAGGGAGACCTGGGTAGTTCTCTAAATTAGGGTCCCCTTCTCGGTCCCCCAAAATGTTACGGCACGCTCATTAAAAAGGACCCTAAAAGGTGCCTTTATTTAGAGAACTATACCCACCTGCTTCCAGTTGCACCCATTGCAGCTGCGGCAGTAAGAAGGCAGCTGGCGGTCCAGAACAGCCTCACTGTGGCGACAGCTGCCGCACTCCCAGCGAGTCTTTGTCGCTTCTTTCTCCGTGACCTTGTGGCCCTTCTCCTGGCAAGTCTAGGGCTTCACAGCTTTAGGGATCAGGGTAGCCCTTGTCCTTGCAACTCTGGGGTTAGGGGCCAGTTTGGGGGGTTCAGGGTTCTGCATCCCTTGTCCTGGCAACTCTTCAGCTGGTCGAACGACTCGAAAGTGGAGAAGCAATTCGCACACCTCCAGGCACGGACCTTCATGCTCTTGATCTCTTCCATCACCTCCTGCGCTGCATCCATGGCCTCGAGCTCATGAAAACGTCTCATTCGTTTTGCAGCTCGCTCTTCTTCCATGGCACTCTGAAAACGCGACGACTGTTGCCGAACGACGTCGAGACGAGGATCTGCCTTGAACGCCAGCTGCCGGGCGACCTTGCGTCCAAAGTCGCTCTCCAGCTGGCGGATGCTTACAGCTGGCGGAGGAGGAGCTGTCGCCTGCGCTGCAGGGGCGGAGATGGTGCATGTTTTGCCCGAGTACTCGCGGTTGTCCTTCGAAACCCCCTTGCTCTGCGCAAGATTCTGTGGCGGGGAAGGCGTCGGTGGAGCACTGGGCACTCCGGCTCCACCTACTTCACGCCTTCGGAGTGCTTCGAAGCTGGCCCTCTCAAACTGCATGCGTGATTCCATCGGTCGGTTGGGGTCCGGCGCAGGAATGCCATCCGGAAAGAGTGCGAGGATCTGTCGCGCTGCGATCGCTGCATCGGGCGCCGCACCATCTGCCTGCTCCAGCTCACGTGGTGCTGCACGTTGGCTGGGCGCTGATGTCCACGAGTCGCCCTTCGGTGCAGCTGCTTGCGTGCCAGATGCCATGGTGGGAGACTGCTGCCTCTTGGCTGGCATCGGCTGTGTGCCAGGTGGCGTGGGAGCTGCTCCCGCAGCTGCGCTCGTCTTACGGGCAGGAGTTGCAGGTAAACGACCACTGAGCAGCCTTTCAAGCGCGGGATCCTTTGCGACTCGATCTCCCGGTCGCGGTCTCGGAGGGGCGCGCAGAGCAGGGCCCTCCTTAACGATGAGGCCGGCAGTTGTAGCATCCTTGCCTAGGTTGGCCCCTCAAAGCCTCTGAAACAAATTCGTACTACCTAAATAAAAAGTATTCTCTGAAGCCCAAGAAGGGAAAATATAAAATGTCCCAAAACTCTACCTAGTTACCACGTGAAGCAGTCGTGTTTTTGGTACTCCACTTGCGAACTTTGTCCGCCTCCTGCTGCATGGTGTGGTAGAAGCACACCAAGGCTCCACCTCCGCGATCGATGTCGCAGGGCATTGAGCAGGGCAGCCCATCCTTCTTCCGGCATCTGCAGAATCCGAGAGACGGGCAGGTACCGAGAAGAACCAGTTGAGTGGAGTGGGTAATCTTGGCGCTAACCAGCGTCTCGCTGCCAGTCCCCGACTTGGAGGATGGCAGAGGTGCCGGATTCAGGATTGCAAAGACTGCGCCGTACCTCACCGACTTTCCTAAGTCCAGGTCCCAAGTCTCGAAGGCCTCGCCCATTAGCAGCAACTTCAAAAGCCTTGCTTGCCGAGTATCATGGTGAACTAAAGGTTAACCTATTCGGGATTATATAGGGACTACAATGCCCCAAGAAGGTTAAAGGTTACCTGCTCTACGGCTAAGGAGCCGTGGCTGCGGGAAGCATAAGTCGGTCAGCGACCAATGCGAGAAGCGACCACCATTTGCCGAGGTCTTGGCCAGACCGCGCTCATACAAGACGCCGATGGCCACAATGCTGGCAGACTCGCTGGCAACAGTGAGTGAGCTGAAGCTGGTGAACTTTTTGCCGGCCATGAGCTCATCCCAGCGTTTGGCTGCAATTTTTCTGTCCGCGAGCCGCAACCCGGAATACTTCTCCGTCTCTGCTGCCATGGCTCAACAGGCAGGCAATCTCGGAAAGGAGCCTGCTGCTTACAAATGTCTTGTTGCCTACTGGTTTATAGGGGCCGCTGAGGGTTTCTTGTTTGCAGACTGATCAACGCTTTGGGCACTCATAAGGTCGTCGTTCTCAGACCCTTTTGCAGCCAAAGTTGATCGCAGGGGACCGAATTCTCTTCACCTGCAGGCATGCTTTTGCAAGAGACTATTCATAAAGCCTACTTGGGGCCTCCATTTTTGAAGCTGCTTGCGACTTAGAGCTGCCAGCCGTCTTTGCCGATTTCTCTGAGTCTTCCAGGACTTTCGAGGTCCGCCGCCATACCGCAAGCAACCACGGTCAAGTTCAAACCCTGGACCATCTCAAACCCTGGACCCCTGCCGAACTTTCCAGTCGGGCTGCTGTCGCTGCCAGCCACTGGGACAAGTGCCAGCCTATAGTAAAACACAAGCGCCACGCTGTGCTCACAGTAAAGCAACTTGGCAGCAATTCTTCTTCCCTGGAGGATAGACCCTCCATATTTCTGCGGAAGAAACCAATGAATCGGACATGTCTCCGCATCAACAGATGGGCGGCCATGAAATTAATGTAGACATACGCTGACAGCAAGAAGATGTGGCCTATTGGCCTGCTGTCCACAAACCCTGAGAACTGTAAAGTTTTAGAGCCCTCAAAGACAGGAAAAGGATAATAACTAACGATAGTACTACGAGATTTACAAAGTCCTCGAACATCCATTTAACTTGCCCGAATAGAACAACATCAATGCCCCCCTCACAAATGTATCTTTTACCTTTAACCCGTTCTACAGCCGGGAGACGATGGCACGATCCATGAGCACGAGATCACCATGGTCAAGGCAAAGGTCCTGCTCCTAAACCCTACCTGGACCCTAAAGAACCTGTTTCGGGGGTTCTCCTTACGTAAGTTTTTAAAATAATAGGGTATTTTGGGTCAAGGTAAAACCTCTAACGCCCAAAAGTCCTGAACCCGGCGCACTTTGAGCGCTCTGCCAGGTTCTGCTCTCTTTTGGGACTTGCAGGGGATTTAGCCGGGCTTTATCCAAAGCATTTCTATGGTTCTATGAAGGAACTAAACGGCTTTTCCACGGGATTTGTCGATCTTGATAGGGAATTGGGAGTTTCCCTATGATGGTTTTATAGGGCTGAAAGGGTGGTCCTACAATTGGGTATCCCTGGCTCTGAGTGGAGGCCCGTTGGTTTTAGGATCCTTGCAAGCAATTGCAAAGGTGATCGATATAAGCTGTCATAGCTGTCTTTATGGAGATACTCCAGTGTGCATGCACTATGCTGCTTCCTAAGACCACTGTAGTCCTGACATGGCCCTGCAACACCCATGGAAAAAAGACCTTGCTTGTAGCCTGTTCGGCCTAAGACCCCTCAGGCTCAAGCCTTGTCAACCTTCACCCAACTCCTTCACAGAAAACCCTAAACCCTAAACCCTGGACCCTGGACCCTAAACCCCTAAACCCTGAAAGCCCGACCGGGTCCAGACGTCCACCAGGGCCTCCGGCACTTTCGAAGAAGAATTGGAGGAAGCCAGGTCCTCCTCAGCTTATAAGCGGCTTCTGCATGGGTTTCTAAATGTAGGCGCCTTATAATAATTGGAATAGGGTTCTGTGCTCTTTGATAGTAGAATTATAAGAAGGAGCCCTAAGGAATGATATTGGGCTTTTGGGCTTCTCTATTACTTCGGCTGCAAACAAGACGCTCTCTAGACGAGGTTGCCACAATGAAGCCTAGTGGGGACGCCAGCCAGGTTTTGTGTGTTCAGGAGGTTCGCATCTTTCTGAGCTGGGGCCCGTGGGGCTGGCCAGGGCTAAGGCTTGAGAGCCTTAGTTGCAGAGTTCAGAATTCCAAGAAGGTGCGCACGTTTCTGTTCTATGGGGAGTAGCATAGCCCCCAACAAGTGCAACATGTAGTCATTCAGCCACCAAGGAGTTTAGGCATTCAGGGTTTAGGGCTCTAGGGTTTTTTGTCACCCTTATCGCTGAAAGCGTTGAAAAATGATGTTTCACTGTTGACAGCCAGTTACCTAAATCATGGGTTAATGGATTATATGTTTTACGGGGTTTAGGGTTTAGTTTAGGGCTTAGGGTTTCGGCTACTAAGGTAACTGGAGCCCCTAGGCAAGGCAAAGTCGTAGCGGCACTCATGCTGAACGGAGCGGGCACAGGAAACTCATGTTTGGGGATTAAGTTGCTTGCTTTCATCAAGAGGTCAAGCTCTGTATGTCCGGAGTTCATGGTGTCCTTCACTGCAGTGGAGATTAGCGACTTAAGACATTTATATATTGTGGTTTACAGTGTCTCTGCTTGAACATGTGCAATGGCTGTACAGGGATTACTTGGGGTTCGCGTTGGTGGGTCAAGACATACATACACACATACATACGTACATACATACATACATACATACATACATACAGGCATACCTATAGCCTATAGCTACCTAGCCACCTAGCTACCTGACCTAGCTCCCTCGCTAGCTACTGAGCTACCAAGCTACCGAGCTACCTAGCTACCCAGCTACCTACTGCCTACCTACCTACCTACCTACCTACCTACGTACATACATACATACATACATACATACATACGTACATGTAGTTATACATGGTGCGTGTGTGTTTGTGTGTGTGTGTAAGGTGGTCAGTTGTGTATAGGTATAATATGCGTACTCGGATTTCGAACTTGCCTACGGGGAGATAGAGTGACAGAGAGAAAACAACAGAGAGGGACGCTTCGCGTGCAATGTGAGACAACAGCGCAAGGGGCAGCAGCGCGGACATCTCTTTCAACCCGAACTGCGATTTGTGCTTGCTGCCTCGTAGGCTGCATAGCGCCCGAGACTCCTAAAGCTGAAATACCTCAACCCTCCAAACCAAGACCTTGTCCCAATGGGTGGAACCCCAAACCCCATGTCCTGAACCTTAATTGGTAGCTACAGAACCGTACTGTGGGAGAGTCATAGAATTCTTAAAGTACCCTCCCCAAGCTTACCCTAAACGTCTAAGAGCCCAACGCCTTAAACTATATAAAGCCCTGATTATATAGAACCTTGGCAGAATCCGTTTACAAATCTTTACATGAAACCTAAAAGCGTCAAGCCGTCAAACCCCAGCGTTCCCGAGGCCGTGGCCCAGCCGAAGGAGCAGCCGGCTTTGTCCGACGACGGTCTGCTGTCGTTAGGGATCTGAAGGGTTTGTTCGGGCTGCTGGGGGCGCGGAGAGTGCTATAGAGGGAACCAAAGTCGTACGTGCCGTGACAACGATGGTTTCGACAGCGCCGAATCCATTAGGTACGCCGAAGGTAAGTTCAGTTCCTCAACAAGAGCCCAAGTGACGCATGGACTTTGGGCTTCGGGCTTGGGATTTTGGGGGTTCTGGAATTATGGGACCAATTTGGGATTTAGGCACCAAGTGTTCGGCATCAAGACTGTACCCATACCAGTGTGTCCAGGTTTGGAAAACACAAAGCATACAGGGTTGAGGCCGGGATGAGGGTTCTGGTGTCTATAGGGGGCTAGGTTTGATTGTAGCGTTGAGGATCCAGGGCTTTGCAGGATAGGGCTTAGGGTTTTGAGTCATAGGGGACATTCATTGTATGGGGATTTATGTTGACGCGCTAGGTCAGCCTTACACGGACGAATCTGGAGCGCGAGAGTCTCTGAAGAAGAGTAGCCCTGAAGCATCGCCCTGAGCCGAAGACAATCTTTTCCAGCTCCCAAAGCGACTATTGCACCCCTCCGAAACGAATGACCCTTGAAGAATTATACAGTTGCTGTGGGTTTAGGGTTTAGGGTTCAGGGTTAGCTGTATATAAGAAGACGATGCGGAAGTGCAATCACAATCTGGCCTCACCCGTATCTATGCAGGTTCCATCGAAGCCATCGCTGTGCCGTGACGTCTCACGGGAAGCCTTTGTTCTGCTTCGGGTTGAGGCTTTCTGGAGATACGAAGTTTCTGACCTTCTGAGACCCAGTGGGTTGCCATGCTACAGTACTGCACAAAGCAACCGAGTGCACATGTAAACGCTGCCAAACGACGGCGAGCATGATGGGAGGGAGTGACAAGCCGCCAAAACAACCCATAAGGGACTAGTGAAATGCGAGGCGTGGGGTAATGGGGCCTGGACACCGCCTGCTCTTCGGAGCGAGTTCTTGAGTGCCTACGGGCCTTGCCCCCGAAACAGCTAAGTTGAGAAACCAAACAAGCTGCAAAAAGGAACTGCCGAAACGACGGAACGACACGGCATATAGGTTTCCGCCCATCTACCAGAACAGGGAGGTCTCCCCAGGGCACCAGTAGATGCTTTCTGTTGCTTTTGGGAGCTTTAAGAAACTACGAAGCTACGAGGTGATTGAAACGAATGGCCGGTGAATCCCCGAGCCCCACAGACCGCAGATCCTGACGGTTTGGGGTTTAGGGTTTAGGGAATCTGCAATTCCGGAGCCTAACACCTACTAGCGGATTCAAAGGTTAATCTTTGGGACTGTATAGGGGATTACAATACCCCAAAGAAGTTAAAGGTTAGCAACTCTACTAGTACGAACGCGGCCTGACACATTCTAACCAGACACGGCTAAGAGGACACGGCGAGTTTGCAGACATGCTCCTTGTCGGGGTCTGCTCTCAACCTGAACCCGAAACCCTAAACCCTAAACCTACAGTAGCCCCGGGCCCTACATCCTGTAAACCCTGCATCCGGTACCAAGCGATGTCCATACTTTGGGAAATAAAGCCATATGCCAACTCCTGCGGCTTCCTCGATACAATCACAGTGCAGTCTGCTATAGTATAGTCTTCTATAATGTAGTCTAGTCTTTTCTAGTCTAATCGCGCATAGTATAGTATTAGATGACATGGTATGTATAGGAGGCTATAGTATAGTGTAGTATACTATAGTACCTGTAACACCATACAACGCCAACTCGACCTTACCGAAATATACCGAAATAGCGAGGCTGCAGGGGCCCTCCGACCAAGGAGCTGAATACCAACGCATCTGTCCGAAGCCGGCCTGAAAACCACACTATAGATCTCTAGGACTTGGCGCCTTTAGGGTTTTAGGGCTTTTTCCTTAGGGTTGTTTTTTTCCTTAGGGTTCAGGGTTTAGGGCTTAGGGTTTAGGTCGGGTTTAGGGCTTAGGGTTTAGGGCAGAAGGGGGCTAGGCTAGGATACAACCAAGGGCCCCTGCACCCTAGCCCCTTCAATCGCTTTGCGGCTACAGCTTTTAGGACTGTCGGGTCTGGCTATTCTTGGATTCAGACAATTTTTGGGCTCGTGCTTAGCAGGTGAAATGTGGCAAACCTAGGGTTTAGCGCTTGATTTCTTTTTGAGCACCTTGGGGGTTTAGGTTTCAGGGCTTTAGATTTCGCGTTTAGAGTTGTTGTTGGGCTTCTAGGTGTAACGTCGAGGTTATGCCTAGAAAGATGAAGTCCCGCGAATCCAACGTGCACTCTTGATAAAACTCGGCAGACAGATGCCCAAACCTTCAGCCCTAAGCCTGCAACCCTAAAAGTTTAACCCCTATATAAGCCCCAGGTTCCTCAAATCGTCGATGATCTCGAGACAGGGAACCCTCTTCGAAGAAACTCGGTGACCCCAGTTCCCGAAGCCTAGAACCCTAAAGTACGACACGAAGAAGCTCACACTCAAATCCCAAAACCAACAACCCCAAAATCTACTAAACCCAGAGCCAAAACGTTAAACACCAAAGAGTAAAACCTAAATTTCTAAATCCTGAAGTCATCACATCGGCTGCCTCACTCACGTGGCGGCCCACCGTGCGGGCAAAGTCCGGGCAACGCAGAAGCCTCGGATGAGGGCACGCAGAGAGCCCAGTACCCCGTAAATGGAAGATCATACCTCCAATTATCCGGGCCTAAGCTTATGATACAAGGTTGGTTAGTTTTATTCTTGAAAGCACTTAAATGACAAAACACAGGATTTAAGGCACATTCCTGAGTTAGAAGGTATTGAAAGAGCTCTCCGAGCAGAACGAGGCTTGCATGACATGCACGGCTTCAAATGGTAGCTTGCGAGCCGGGGGGTTTACAGGTTCAGGATCTTAGCAAGTGTATACGGTTTAGGGTTTAGGGGTTTGGGAGTTCTTAGTCCTCCAAGATGAAAGCCGGGTGGTAGGGAGGCTCATAAACCAAAGGGTCCTAAGTATTCACAAAAGAGGATACTTACCCAAACCAGATCTCCTACTATACAGGTTCTGAGGACGCCTTCGAGATTAGCTCTTGGAGCCTGAGCTTCGAACCTCGGCTCGTGCAACACGGAGACTGCCGGGCACAAGCCGGCGGAGGCAGTGACATAGAAGCCCTAACTCTGGTCTCTGCTTGGGGTGTAGGGTTTAAGCTTTAGGGTTTAGGGCTATCGGGTTTAGGGGTTTAAGGGTTAATTTGGGTTACTTAGGACCCAGGACATTTTGAACGACCCTACTCAGCTCTAAGTTTGCCTTCCAATCCTCCCGGGCTGCAGTCTTCGGGCGATCTACTGGTTTAGGGAACTAAATGAGAGCTTCAGAAACGAACCTACGCGAGGACCACAAACAAACCCAAACCCTCCAACCGTAAACCCTTTTTGTACACTCCCTCCACCGTCCCAATAAGGCATCCCTACCTTTACAAGAACGCAAGACAAACCCACCATAGGACCCCAATCCTAAATAAGTCCCCACAAATGAGGCACCTCCTCCTATTTCAACAAAAAAGTAAGACACAGGGCACAGTACCCCCTTGAGTAAGGAAGACACCCTAAACCATACGGTTTACGGCTCTGTGGGGAAGACAACCACCAACGCCGAGGGACTGCCCCAACTTTGCCAGGTCAATCAAGTGCCACTGAGTAAGGAACTGCCTTAGCTGGATCTTGAGATCGGATACCAAATCGTCTCAGGCTTAAGTGCGTACGTATGTATGTATGTCTGTATGTATGTGGGTATGCTTATATGTATAAATCTATATATATATATGTATGTATGTATGTATGACTGTATGGATGGATGGATGGATGGATGGATGGATGGATGGGTGTATTTATGTATGTATGGATATGTTTACTTGTGTATGTAAAGGGGTCACAGGGCTGTACGGCATATGGTGTAAGTACATGGGAAATGCATGTCAAGCCTAAAAGGCGTTCCCGGCCGTGTGCTCATGCAAACGAGGTGCATGTCGTCGGCGGACTCATCAAATCCCCAAGGTGTCTCCTTGTCAGGTCAAGAAAATGACCCAACAAAGGGTTGAAAGTGCAGGATTGACGAATTCAGGCCCAATGAATTTGCGTTACAGCCTCTGGTCTAGAACCTAAAACTGAGGTAGTGTTTGTTTTGTATGATTTTGTGACAGCATTTCGGAGAGCACCCGATGTCCTTGGCCCAGCTCAGAGCAGCATCATGCCTGTCGCAGGTAAGGAAGCAGTAGATGAGAAGGATTTGAAGGTTGGTGCTGTCAACCGAGGCAGAATTTGCGCGCCATGATGTGAGGAGGCAGCTTCGTGCCATCCAGCGGGGCAGTCACAAGGTTTTGACCACTGAAAGGGCCAACCGCTAACGAGCAATACACGATGTTCAGGATTTCTGACAAGTAAATCCAAAGGGCATAACCTCCCGCGGAGTGACGACGGTTTGATCTTGTTGATGGATGCCTGCTGAAAATGGTAGTGAGAATTGGCTGGAGGCCCCCGATTCCCGAACTCGAAAGCGCACGTAACAAAATCTTAAGTTTGAACAGCTTCGCTCACCAACAAATCCGAGATTGATCTTTCCGCCAGATCAACGGCCGCTTATCAGTTAGTGCCGGCACCTCGAACACACACACACACACACACCCGCGCGCGCACACACACACAATATCACGATACACAGCACACGGCTCTGCATTGGACCTTTTATCGCTCAAAGCACTTCAGCAGCCTTTTCGCACTCAATGCGGGTTCCTGCTTTTGAGATCTCTCTCCCGGAAGGACCTCGAAGAGGAAACCCAAACCCTACACAGTGCGATACCAGTATTTGTACGTCGAACCTTGAACCATAACCCATCAAAGCCTGGACAGACTCCTCTAGACCACGAAATGTGGTAAAAGCACGTAATCGGGCTGTGAAGTTCCTCGCACCGAGCTCTCAGGACTACCCTCGAAAGCCTTGCGATCCCATGCATCTGAAAAAATCCCTAAACCCTAAATTCTAAACCCGAAACACACCAAAGCAGCCTCACATGAGAAGCGAAGCCCCTGATGACCAGCAGGCTCTCACGGCGACCTGGAACCTGCACCCAAGGTTTAGGAATTACGGGGTTTAGGGTTTTTTCGGCCGAACTGAGCAAAGGCTGGGTTTTAGGGCTAGTTGGGTATTCTAAGATGCTTTTCGGTTGTGAGGTTCAAGTTTAGAGTTTGGTAGTGACAGGATACTGTATGGATGCTAAACGAGAACCTACAACAAGTACGAGCAGGATCTTGCGGATGATTGCTGTAGGGTTCCCAGTAGTTCGAGTAGAGTTTTGGCGGTATGTCCTACAGTAGTTATATGCGGACTACAAGGGTGAGTACTATTACGACATGTTCCGACCCCTATGTTATGCCAAACCCCCCTCTTCTTGGAAGAGTTGCCTGGAAGCTTCAGCCGAGGAGACAGGGAAAGGCCTTTCGCAGATCTGTGTCTTCAAGCTTTGTGAGGTCCGGGATTTCGTGTTGTGTTCGGCTGAGATGTTTAGGGCTTAGGGAGGTCTAGGAAAACTTCGGGGTTTGGGCGTTGGAGTTTGCAAAGGCCTGTTGCACTTCTGATGCAAGATTCAAAGGCAAAAGCCTATCGAGAAACCCCTAAACCCAAAGCCAGTAGTCCTTCAGCCCCCACATCCCAAGCTTGAAACCAATCGGGATCTCGGGCACCATCTTGCAATAATTGAAACCAAACCTAGATTATCAGATAGATAGATAGATAGATAGATAGAGAGAGGTGTGTGTGTATATATATATATACACAGACAAGTGTACATACATACGAACACACAAACGAGCACATAAACAGACAACCAAACAAGAAAAACAACAAACCAAAAATATCAACACATACAAACACAAAAGATCAAACAAAACAATCCAAACACCAAGCACGTGTACGTACATACAGACATACATACATAAATACATACATACATACATACATACATACATATAACATACCGCACATACATGCGTTGATAAACCCGCGAGCCCCAGACCTTGTCAGCCTCTCCTCCTCCCTGCCGGAACCTCGAAACGCTCGAAGCGAAGGCGGCCAGCAGAACCCAGCTTCACGCGCCGCGGGCGCCTGAGAAAGCGTGCTTCCGTAGCTTTCCGATGTAAACTCTTAGCCCTAAGCCGCCTAAAACCTACAATGGAGCAGCATTACAACAGCGAACCTGCCTGGTCGCCTGAAGCCGTCGACGCTTCTGCGCTGGACCCCGCAAGGGGAGCGCCGGGCTCATGAGCCGAGCAGCATCGAAGCAGATAGGGTGAAGGGTCGTCCGACAAAAGGGGTACTGTAAGGTTCCATGCTTTTGGGGGGCCCCTTAAAGGCGACTTTTTTGGTTCCAGAATAAGGTCCCCTTATGCGGGGCCTCTAAAGACTATAGAGGTGGGGTCCAGGGATCCCACTACTTAGAGTCAGTATTTGGGGTCACTTATAGTCTCTTCCGAGACTCCCATGATGTTCCGGGTGCTGCTGCCGTATATCTTGGCACGGTACCCCTTGCTGGCGTGGCTGCAGTATCGGTGGAAGATGGTGCTGCATCTGCTGGGGCCTAGAGCGGCTAGTGGTCTGAGAGCAAAGCCGACACTGAGCCGCCAATGCTCCATGATGAAAGCATGCATCAGTAAGGATGTCACGGAAAATGTCATCACAAAGGCTTTCTAGAAATTCTGGATTTTTCTTGTACTTCCAGATGCAGGCAGGCCTTAGGCCATCTTCGAACTGGAGTACTTGTTCTTGTTCCTGGACTCCTTGCTGGCGACCCAGCTCGGAAAACGCAAGTCAATAACTCCAGGAACCAGGCAAGATCACGCCACATCTTGGCCACTGTACATGCCAAGTGCCGCGAAAAGCAGCTAGGTGGCAAAACTACCGGTTACCCTAAACCCTAAACTCACGATGTGCAGCGCAACACACGCCGACCCGGCGCTCGCGCAATGGGAAGCACGTTCCGAGGTTGGGCAGGCGCGTGCCAGCCTCCAGGGACCATCGATGTCTGAACCCACAGACAGCCCAGGTACAGGAACGGCTTCGAAGGTTTTAGAGGACATATAATATGCGTAATATTTCGCACATTATATGCAACATCTATTTAAAACATAGCACACGCAACATACCATATACAGGATAAAAGATGTAACATATGGCAAGTAGCTTCAGGCCTCCAGCCTAATGGGCAAAGCTCAGAGCCCTACCAAATCCATGAAAACCTCAACCTACAATTTCCGACTCTTAAACCCTAAGCCTTGAACTCTAAACCCTTGAGCCGTCACAGAACCTGCAAGAAACCCCGCCATGGTTGCGCTGCAGTGGAGCGACGACTCCGTAAAGCGGGGCTGATCAGCGTTGCGCTCAACCCTCAACCCTATACAACCCTATACACCCTAAAGACTATACCCGCAAAAAATACATGCTACAGCTGCGTACACGAATACTAATTTAGGGTGTCTCAAATCTTCCATGGTTTTCAGTGAATAAGTTTCGGATGTGCAGTTTTACCGCTGGTTTCCTTCTGGTTTTTATAATAGAACCATTTGAACACTTGTCGAACCCCATACAAAGCCCTTAAAAGCCCTGTGAAAATGGCCTCCCCTCCAGCCCTACTTTAAATATCAAGGCCCATAGATGAACCTCTACAAAACCCCACAAAAGTCCTGTAAATCCTATAAACCCCAACAGCAAACCATATAAATCAACAACACAACTGTAGGCTCCTACTCCCGTCGTCAGCCCCCACCTACGCCGGAGGCGCCGGAGGGCTCACAGCGGTCTCGGCTTCGAGGCGCGCGAAGAGATCCTCAGTCTGCTTTTGTTTAGGGTTTATAGGCTTCAGGGTATCTGTTTCGTCGGGTTTAGCGTTTCTGTCTTTGTTGCTGGTTGTTGTTTATTGGTTTAGCTTGGTCTAGTTTTGTACTGGAGCTTATAGAATAAAAATAGATCTGCTCCTGTATCCCTTCAAGCGGATCTGTCTAGCTCCTTTCTGCCCCTGGTCTTGGGTTCGAGGTTTGAGAAACCATAAACCTGGTTGAGGGACTTAGGGCGGGGAGGGTTTGTTGAAGACATAACGCTTCAGGAAGTTTACGGCTTCAGAATCTCTCTAAATTAGGGTCCCTGTTTAGGTCCCCAATATTATTCGGCACCCTTATAAAAAGGACCCTAAAAGGGACCTTAATATATTATAGAGTCGACGGATCTATTGGGGCTTGCTTCAAGGCATGGGGATGGCGGTTAAGGGCTTCAAGGCTTCCGCGTTTGAAGGTTGAGGGTTTAGGGCTTTGGGGGTTTGGGAACGGTTAACGTTTAGGGTTTAGCGTTTAAGGTTTAGGGTGTGGGGGTTGGGGACCGGTTAAGGTCTAGGGTTTAGGGTTTGGGGGCTTGGGGGTTTGGGGGTTTAGGAGTCCCAAACACTTCAAGGGTTCGGGGCTCATGATGCGTGTATTGCATATGTTGCCTCCTGCGTTGCTCGTAGGGCATGGCATTTGGATAGTTGTCTATCTTTTTATGTACATACGCACATATATGTGTATTATATGTATGCTTATACATATACACACATGCATATACATATATGCATATAAACATGTGGCGGACAGACTGAATATGAGAAGTTGAGTCCTTAGGCTGCCTTCCCCAAATACGATGTACTGGTTAGGGGCTTTGAGTTCGGGCTTCAGCCACCGGGTGGGCTGTGTTTGTCAGGATTATATTTCACGATTGTGCTCGGGTTCGGGCCTCTACAGCAAGGCGGATATGACAGGGCCCAGGCCCTAAAGCCTAATACTTCAATCCCAAACCCGAAAACTCTTAACCCTAGACCCTAAACCACTCTAAACCACTTTCCATACCCCTAAACCCTAAACCCCTAAAAACACCCAGGCGCCGCGATCCATCGCATGAAGTCCTTGAAGCTCAGCGGAGCGCTGCCGTGAAGCTCAGCGAATTTCGCCTCTGCTCGGCATCTTTCTGCTGTCTTATAATAGGGTTTTTTGGTTTTAAGTGTCTTAGGGTTTAGGGTTTAGGCCAGTTTAGGGTTTAGGATGTAGGGTTTTGGGTTTAGGAGTCTCAGGGCTCAGGGTTTAGTTAGGGTTTAGAAAGTATACGGTTTGACATCGCTTAACATGGATTAACATAGTGGAATAACTATGGTTTCATATGGTTTCACTTAGCTGAATAAGTAAGTATAGTTTAACATAGCTTAATGGCTTGGGATTTGGAGGACTGGGGTCTGGGAGCCTCCAAGCCGCCACCACGATGACCACCCTGACTAGTACGACAACCCGACAGGAAGAAGAGAACGATTTAGGGTTTTATAGGGTTTAGGGTTTTAGGGTTTAGGGTTCTGCACGCAACACCGCCACCTCCCCGTACCCAACACTACCTTTGCCCTAAGAAAACTGAGGCCTTCAACGATGCAAAACCATGAACCTTCTCATTACTCAAAGTACTACAAACCGCCGAAAAGGCAGCCACAGGACCAAGTAAAACGTCAATTACCACCTGAGGTACTCCAGGTCCTGGTCTTCTCTGCTAACTTAAACTCCTCACATGAAGGAAAGAAGACCCTAAACCTGGAGCATCAAGAAGACGAGGGGCAAGCCACCCGAAACCGAAACTCCAAGCCCTAAGCCCTGGACCAAAAACCCTAACCCAGCCTCGATAACAGCGCCATCGGTTTCAATCCTGAGAGCTCTGTTGGAAACCGTGCAAAACCTCGTAAGACCCATGTAAAGCCCAATTAAATTTGAGGGGTCTAAGATGGACGATTGAGGCTTCAAAGGTTCATGGTTTAGGCTCGCATTCAGGGTTGGCATTTCATCGTTTAGGGTTTAGATTGGCTTTAAAACTTTAGAGATTAGGATTATCCCTTGCTTTAGGAAGCTTTCCACGTTGCTTATTTTAAGCCTTAAACAAGGAAGCTTCCTGAATCCTGGTTTAACTGGTGAAGGCAGTTGGCCTGTTCATAGATCTCGGTCCCCCTGGCCGCCGGATTAAACAGTGCCGCTGGAGTATTTTGGGGTACAGAGTTCAGGGTGGCCCCAAGGCCCAAGATGATTACTGTAGGGTTTCGGGTTCAGGTAAGTTCCCTTCCGGAAGTCTATGGAAGTACTTATCAGGCCTGTGCTTCGCGAGCTCAAGGCTTGCAGAGGTAAAGGCGCCGGGATTCATTATCATGAGTCATGGCCTTAAAGCCTTATAATCCCTACAGCCTATGTATGGCCTATAAACCCTACGTCCTAAAACCGTATTGCGGTAAACCTTGGTTTGTGGAAAGTCTACTCTTCGGCTTAAGGGATGGGGCTACTCCCATCGTGCACTTCGGAGTGGAGACTCGCGTTCCGAGGTTTCTTAACCCCATGTCAGATTTCAGAGGATGCCAAGCTCACTCAAGGAATCTTAAGGGTCTTTGGTTTGTGGTTTAAACCATCCACTGCACGAGCTCTAGGAAACAACAACTTAGAAGCCCAAACCTGAGGGATGTTCTGGTTATGGTTCAGTTCTAGGTGTTCGAGGTTTTTTCCCGAAAAACCTAGAACCTGAACCGGTTCTAGGTTTTTAAGGAAAAAAACCCCAAAACCCTAGAACCTGATCCGTAACCAGAACATCCCACAAGTTTCTGCGGTTTAGGGATTAGGGCGTGTAGTGCTACAGCTTGCCTCCGCAGGGTTTACGGTGCGCAACTTCCGAATGCCATCGAAAACAGATGGTTTGGGACGCAAGCCCCATTGCACGACGCCTGCTGAGGCCATACATACTTGAAGCCTTGTATCATCGCAGTTGACCCCCTCAAAACTCAGAGAGTCGCTTCTTTCGGCAAATGTGAACTTGCGAACCTGCGGCTGAAGTCGTCCAGCCCCAAAGTCATGGCACCGGCAAGTTTGGAAAGCTGCCCGTGAGACTTTAGCAAATGCAGACGATGCTCGAGCCGAGTGTGCCGATAGCTCCAGAGCCGAGGTACTCGTGCCAGCAGCTGTGCAGCAGCTTCTCCATTGAAGAACTCTTGTAGCAAATTATGCTTCAATCTCATGTTTGTGCCAATGCTGTAGCCAAGCACGTGCGGAAACTTTGCAATCATGTTGGCAATCTGCGGCTGCCTCAGGCCCAACCCTTCGATCCACTCTACTTTAGGATTCAGATTCGCCTCAATGCTCAAGCCGAGCACTTGCGGACGCGTTGCGATCACTTTGGCAACCTGCGGCTGGCTCAGGCCCAGCCCCTCGATCCATGCGACCGTCGGCTTCAGATTCGCCTCAATGCTCAAGCCGAGCACTTGCGGACGTGTTGCGATCACCTTGGCAACCTGCAGCTGGCTCAGGCCCAGCCCCTCGATCCATGCGACTGTTGGCTTCAGATTCGCCTCAATGCTCAAGTCGAGCACTTGCGGCCACTTTGCCATCACCTTGGCAACCTGCGGCTGGCTCAGGCCCAGCCCCTTGATCCATGCGACTGTTGGCTTCAGATTCGCCTCAATGCTCAAGCCGAGCACTTGCGGACGTGTTGCGATCACCTTGGCAACCTGCAGCTGGCTCAGGCCCAGNNAGTCCGTTGATCCACTCGACTGTTGGTGTGAGATTTGCCTGAATGCTCAAGCCGAGCACTCGCGGACACTTTGCGATCACCATGGCAACCTGCAGCTGGCTGAGGCCCAGCCCCTTGATCCACTCGACTGTTGGCTTCAGATTTGCCTCAATGCTCAAGCCGAGCACTTGCGGAAACGTTGCGATCATCTTGGCAACCTGTGGCTGGCTCAGGCCCAGCCCCTTGATCCATGCGACTGTTGGCTTCACATTCGCCTCAATGCTCAAGCCGAGCACTTGTGGACACGTGGCAATCACTTTGGCAACCTGCAGCTGGCTCAGGCCCAGCCCCTGGATCCACTCGACCGTTGGCTTCAGGTTTGCCTCAATGCTCAAGCCGAGCACTTGCGGAAACGTTGCGATCATCTTGGCAACCTGCGGCTGGCTCAGGCCCACCCCCTTAGTCCATTCGACTGTTGGCTTCAGATTCGCCTCAATGCTCAAGCCGAGCACTTGCGGACACGTCGCAATCACTTTGGCAACCTGCGGCTGGCTCAGGCCCATCCCCTTGATCCATGCGACTGTTGGCTTCAGATTCGCCTCAATGCTCAAGCCGAGCACTTGCGGACGTGTTGCGATCACCTTGGCAACCTGCAGCTGGCTCAGGCCCAGTCCGTTGATCCACTCGACTGTTGGCTTGAGATTTGCCTGAATGCTCAAGCCCAGCACTGCAGGACACCGGTCAATCGACTTGGCAACCTGCTCTGCAGATAGGCGCATTTCCGTCCGGAGAAACTCTCGAACGTCTAGCCCGTTGTTGTCAGACTTGCCCACCAATCCTGCATCCACTGCAAAGGATCTTGCGCGCTTGTCAAGTGGCATGTGGCCACATGCCTCTAGTCGCGAAACGAGGCCAGGGACCAGCTGATGCCGACAGCACAAAAGCAGAGAATCCAGAACTTGCTGCAGAGTCTTGCGGAGGGAGAGCGCATGCCCGGCCTGCCAGCAATCGACCAGCACTTGCACAGACCCATCCTTCCACTGTCGCTCCTTGTGCGCGATTCGAACCACGACAGATCCGGCAGGAGCGAATCGCAGAAGGGCACTTGTCTTGCGAATGTCTGTAGCCAAGCCTGGTGGCTCCATGTGACGGTAATGGCCATCGTATTCGATGAACAGTGCAGCACTAGTTGCTTTCAGCACACCATGCGCTGCGAAATCTGGGCAAAGTCTACTTGAACCCCACTCCTTGCATTTCTTAACCGGGAAATCTCTGAAAGCCATGGCAATGGGCTCACCCGGCATGAGCAGCACTGCCAGCTGCGAGAGGAGCTCTACCTCAGCCCTACTTCCAAAGACCTTCCGAGGCTGGCCCTTCAGCCACCAGGCTGGCGGAGTCAACTCCGTCGAAGCTGGTCGGATAGGGAAGCTGGGATTCACACAAGGGAGGCGTATCAGGCCGCCACGACGAAGGCATCGTCTCCAGGACGAACGCTGCATTTTCGATGTCGGCTCACGTCATGACAGCAAGCTACTCAAGCTATCTGACAGCTATCTGCTCGGCTGCGCGAGGACACAGAGATGTATGCTTGTACAAGTATGCTCTTATATACTCCGCATGAATTGGAAAACTGTGTCTGGTGTGAGTTTCGGATTTGGGGCTTTGGCCAATCTGACCCCCAGCAGCCCCAAAACTGCATCCAAGAACTCCTTGTTATACTGTAGTTAAAGCCGAAACCCGAACTCACGAACTCGATATAATTCAATCACTTTGAAGAACAATCCCCCCATTAAGCGGTTTCCGACATTCTTTTGGTGGCATTGGCTTTGGGGCTACATTCGGTGTGCGAGCCTCAGACTTCAGACTTTCAAGCCCCAGCTCCGAACCCTGGAGTCGTAAGAACGTACCCCGGAAAGCCTCGACCCCTCATGAAAAATCCATCTGATCCCTTAAGGCCACAGTCTCTGCTTGCCAAAACCATCCAAAATTCGAGAACTGCAAGCCTCAAAAATTTACAACCCTACGTCTCTGAATCCAGGCCGAAGGGCCCAATAGATGGAAGCAGAACATCGTGGAGCTCCTGCACCCGTCTGTTGCGTCTCAAGCCTGAAACCCGAATCCTAAAGCTCGCTAAACCGTAAAGCTTAAACCGTAAACCCCAAACCCTCAAGCCCTGCAGCTCTACTGAACCCCCTGAGCCTGAACCCGGAACCGACGTCCTTGAGGGCTCCGATCCAAAGAGTCCCAGGGCCACCACTAAAGAACGGCTGAAAGCACGGTTTAAGAGCCATCAGGTTTCAGGTTTGGGAATTTAAGCGTAAAGCTAGCGGTATCAAAAGCACGTCGCCTTGTCCACAAACAGTTCCTGACAGTTCTGTCAGCTCCGAAATCTTGAGCATAAAATCACTCCTGCTCAGACCTACATCTTGCATCCTGTGGCCTAGTTGCTGACTGCCATGGCCCAAGCGAGTTTAAGCTTGTAGCTCTTCTACCTATGGCATGATTAGCTCAGAAGTGCTAAAAAGACATCAAAACCTTTAGCTGTCGCATCGCTTAAAAGCTAAGCCCGAAAATGCTTCAGAAAGCGTTTGGGGTGTTAGGTGGTTGAAGGGTTCCTCTAAGGGCTAGTATTCCGTTCTATAATGCTCTATTATTAATGTTTCATAAAACAAGGTTACTACAAGGGGACCCCTGCTAGGCCTTTCAGGGTGGATGTAGGTGTTCTCGGCGACGGTCTGGGGTTTAGGGGGATCTGGCTTGGCAGTTTAGGGGTTGGTGGTGCTGCACTTTTCTTGAGCGTCCTTAGAACCAACATGATAGTACTGTCTTGAATGATCCCTCGGGGTAGTATTGCATCACAAAACAAGCTATACTTGCTGAGATACTTGCTGAGAACACTACAGTTTAAGGAGTTTAAGGCTTACAATCCACAAGTCTGCCCCATCTACCTGGCCCCTACTGCTTGCCAGCTCGCCAGAACCATCGACGGCCCTGAGCCCTGTGCAGCCGTAGAGAACCGCAAAGCCCGAGCATGCGTCACACACACCCCAATACAGCCACCTACCAGACTTGGGTTCACCGACCGAAGATAAAAAGCAGACTTCTACACCAAGAACCTTTCTAACAGGCAAAGCCTTCACACCCCCTGAACCTGTCAAACCCCCCTGCGACCCCCAAATCAAAACCTGTACACCAATTCTAGACAGGGTCAAACCCTCGGACCTGGATTGGCAGCCCACTTCGCCCCCCTGACGCAGCTTCGAAACTCGCGACCAGCTGCGCTAAGCCTTTCAGCAACCCAGCGCATGTGGGGGTAGGGTGGCAGGCTTCTTGGACATGCGCATAGGCTTTGAAAGGCTCTTAGAAGGGATGGGCTTTGGAGCGGGGCCACGAAATCACGGGTGCGTCACTAGGGTCCACGTTAGAGTCCGTCATGAATTTCATGTGCGATAAGAATCTAATCATGTGTGGCAGTGTCTTGCTTTCTGATAGGCTACCACAAGCTACATACAAGAATGGGCTCTGGAGGTTTGCTACGGGCCACCTCAGATTCCTCTGCCTGGGGCGATTGGTCGTGTTGCTCTTGTGCCTCGGGCGTTCACCAAGGCGTGTTTCGGATTGGTCCTTACGGTGAGCTCCGGTTCCTGCTCAGGATTTAGGCTTTGCCTCGGGCCTGGATATCGGGCAAATGAGGGGGAATTCGTTCTGTGGCAATTTAGGCCGGCCTGGACCACCGGCGCCCATGATAGAGGCGGCAAGGGAGGCCGGCTCCTGTGAGATGTTTTATTGTGTTCTGAGTGTTGTTCAGGGTTTCGGGGTTGTGATCTGGACACATGAATACAAAAAACAAACAAAGAACAAAGAAACAAATTCAACATACGTATGGGTGTGTATGTATATAACGCACACAGAGAGTGTGCGTATGTTTGTGTGTCTGCCGGCACCTTCCAGCAAAGCCTATGCTGTATTCGGCTTCGAAAAGTGTGGCAGGTACGGCGCCGACACCTTGAATACTCAACGCAAGACGGATTCGAAACAGATACCCAGAAGGCTGAAGTCAAGCAAAGCCCTGTGAAGTCTCTCAAGACTTCAAGACTCATTCAACCAGGCACATGTCAATTCATGTCAATCCAAAGCCGTCGACATGCTGATGACTGGGCATGACTGCACGCGATGCAGTGGCTGACACAACAGCTAAATGCCAATAGCTTCGGTTCCGTGTGCTTGGATGCGCGGCTCGAAACAAAGCTGCCGCAAAGCGCTTGCAAGCGCTACATGTCTGTTTTTGCGCATGCAAGTCCTATCCTGCATGCTGTGCTGCCCATCAACGCTGCCATCTCCAATGGTTTGGGGCGTACTGTAAGCGTCTACACAAGGTAAAGAAGCATTACCCCCCCCCCCCCTCGCCCCCACTCCTCCATGAGGCTTGGCCACCAGCCCAAGATGGTGGGGGTGCCATAGACATGCCTCAGGTGCGTGGTGTGTTTGCTTCGGGGCTCAGGCTTTTGGTTGGATCCTAGCTCTTCCATCGAGTGCACTGACTTACCAGACGGTGAGGGTGAGGCCTCCTTAGTACAAACGAGATCACACGGAGGATCAAGTTTCTCTAATCTGGCAACGTACATGCAAATGAAACACTAGACCCTAAACCCTGAACACCAAACTGCATGACGTGCATTAATAGCAGTTCCGGCCAAGCGGCTCTAGGAAAGACTGCAGTGTCAAGTTCGTTTCCGACTGCAGCGAGCGACGGACCTGTGGTCGGGCTCGTTGTTGATGGTTCAGGGTGTCCGGCTTTTAGGTTCAAGGTTGAGATGGTTCAGGATTCCGGGGGTCGGGGCTTTGAGTTGGGTTTGAGGTTTAGTGCTGTTGGCTTTGTAGGGCTTATAAGCTGAGGGCCAGAATGACATCACTCAACATATGCCTACTGTTGAGTAAGGAACAGAACATGACATGACTGGACAGCATGATGGTACCGATAGCAGCAACAAATCGCTACGGAAGGCACGCTTATCACGCACAAGAAAAGTCACACGAGAGTTCATATGGTCCCACAGAGCTTTGTCAACGGTAGAAACCCTGAATCCTGAAACGTAAACTAGGTCCTACTAAATGATGTCTACATTCCAGGACCCTCCTTGCACCCTCAAACATGGGTATATGCTCCCAAATGAAGGGTATTTTAGGATCTGAAAGACTTAAAGGATAGATGGAGGGTCGAGGTTGGGTCCCACATTTTCTGACACTGTCGTGGGAGCTTCAGGGTTCGAGGTGCTCTGTCGGCGGTACCTGGATTTAGGGCCTCAGGGTTTCGGCACTCACACTCGGACGATCCAGGCGAGGCATGTGGTCTTGGGTCGGCTGAGGTGAGACGAAATTTGGGTTTGGGGGGGGTTTTGGGTTTCGGGGTCTGAAAGTCAAGCTCGCGGCTTTGTGTACTGTTGCCAAGATACTGCTTCTGCTGGGGCCAAAGGCACGGCGGCTCACACGGAGGTCAGGTGGACAAGGTCCATCCTAGTGCAGGTCTGCCCTCGAGCTCACGACAAAATTATGTTGTTGTTTTGTTTACCCCTGTGTTTTTGCTTTGATCATTTATCCGCATGTAGTGCTTAAAGTGGCCTTTCTACATAAGTTGTTGGATTACGGTGTATCATCTCAACCGGGTGAGTACAACCGGTACACACCGGTCCCATAAAGCCAAGCACTCTCTGAACTATAGAGATATCCTGGATATGATTTGAAGTACGTTATTTGCTTAATTAAAGGGGTATCGGGATCTCTGGCTTTCTGCAAGTGTAATATCCCAGCATCTCAGTTAATCGAAGCAAATTTCGCACAACTTCACCAAGCTTCTTTCCATCCAGAGGAGAGAAGTCGCTGAAGATGTCCTTGACACAGCACGCTCCCCAAACCCTGAGCTGATTGAAGAATCACAGGTTTAATTCTGAAAGAATACTGAACAATAAGCTGGTAAGTCTCTGCGCCCTCGCCCGTCTGCCAAGCGCTCACTTGCAGAGTGTAGAAGTCTCTGAGGAGCTTCCGGTTTAAGTTGAAAAGAAGACCCCAACAAGTCTCACACAATTACTTCTTGAGCGCAAACCTATCGACAAGGGCGGCTTAGCGTAGGTTTCAACAGCTTAAGTGTTTGCTTGTCTTTGGATGTTCCGCTGTGTTGGCGACCATTCATTTCCCCCAAGTCACGCGACGGAACTTGCAAGCACTTCGAGTTTTCAATCTGCAAACCTCAGAAGCCCTCGTCCTCTCAGCCGTAATCTCCGAGACTCTATCAAACATGGCTTCGGGCTTCGGGTCTATAACTGATAATTAAACTCTCAACCCTACACCGTGCTACCTCAATCCTGACACCGGTCCCAAGAAGCGCATGTAACATGGGCGGTCCGAATAGTTACGAATGATCTATGCAGTAATTAATCCCTTAGAGCCTTATAGCCCCTATATACTTACGGTATAGATAGATAGATTATACCGCAAAACCCCCTGTCCAGTTACGAAGGACCCGCTATAGTATCCAGGCAGCCGTGAGCTGCATCACCGAAGGCGCACAGGGGTTGTCCTTGGCTCTTCGAGATTTCACATTTTGGGGCTTCAGGCTACTGGGCTGTGACCCTGAGGGGTTGAGAGACCTGAGCCCTAAAGCGAAGCCTATCCTCAAGCCGTTTAGGGTTTAGGGTTTAGGGGTCATAGTTATAAGCCTGAAACATCCCGAAATGCCCAACCTGCACTTTGTAAAGTCTCAACTGAGCCTCCGAGCCTGAACCCAAGCTGAAAGCAGAAGACCCTGAAGACGAAGTGCGAAAACCGAAGCACCAAATCTGAGATCCTGAACCTCAAGATAAAAATACGATCTCAAACCGAGGCTGAAGGAAAATTTAGTAAATCACAGTGCAGACCCTCGACAGCTGCTCGTTAATTGAGGGATACTGATATTGGGGTCTTTAACAAACCTGGAACCTGGTGGTGAAACCCCAACCCCAAAACCCTAAACCCTAAGCCCCAAAACCCTAAACCCTACACCCTTAACCCCAAAAGCCCGAAACCGTGCTGGTGAGGAGCGTGGGCCTGCGCGGCCTTGGCAGACTGCCCTGCCGCCATCGCACTCCTTGTCGAAGCCGTGGTCCGTGAGTTGGAGAGGCTAGGGCTTCAGGCTTGGCGTTGGGTGTCTACAAGGTTCAGGGCTTCCAGGAACTCGGATTCTGGTTCTGCGTGTTAGGCTTTAGGGTTTGTAGGGAACCCTATACTACTATGTGGCAAGGACCTTTAGGGTT
>CAJNJA010058930.1:0-18920 GCA_905231915.1 Symbiodinium necroappetens
AGGTCTTTGTAGTCCTTGCTGCAGTGGGGAAGTGAAGTCGCTAACACTGCGATGCTATTTCGAGCTCCACATCATGATATCAATCGCAGACCCACCCAAAAACCGAAACCTCTGGAACCCCTAAGAACCTCACCCAAATCCTAATCTCTAAACCCTGCCCCGCAAACCGTGATCCTTGTACAAGCCCGAAACCTTACACACAGTATACCTGCACAAGCATACACCCGGCACCTGAAACCCAAACCGCAAAAAAAGAGGCATGAACTCCCGATTCTCTGTTTTGGCCCCCGTTCCGGCATCCTCGCGCTGCTTGGCCGCCAAAACTTCCTGCAGAGGGCCGATTTGAATGTTGAAAAAATTGTTCGGCCCTAGGCCCTCCCCAACAAAAAAAAATTGGATTTCCTCCCTTGCGGCGAGGCAAGACAGGCTAGCTTACATTATTCGTGAAGTTGATGCCAAAGCCTGGGAATTCTGAGGCTGGTGTCTTGTACGTTGTTGCGAAGCTTGATTCCCCTTCCAACATATGGGAGGTTGTCTACGAGACCAGTGAGAAGTGTAATGCGATGCTTATAGTAACATCTATGAGATAATGTAAGGAATTTGCCACCTTTCGCATGAGATTATTGGTCAGGGCCTCAACATGGAACACATATTAACATTTGAATAATCCCAGCAGGTATCCCCAACAGCAGAACGCATTGACTGCTGGCAAAACTAAAGGCCCGCTAACGACTTTCAGCTCCAGAACCCGCTCCGGAACCCGCAACCCGCCAATCCGTATAAGCCCCGCTCCGGACTCCGGAACCCGCTCCGGAACCCTTCCCGAATCCGGAACTCCAAAAGTCCATTTTTGTAATGAAGCAACAAAAAGCTGTAGCAGTGGGTTTCGCATCAACAAGCAGCATCGCTCATCTGTCTGGAACCGCTCCGGAACCTGCTCCGGAACCCACTCCGGAACCCTCAACCTGCCAATCCGCAACCCCGCTCCGGATCTCCCGCTCCAGAACCCGCCCCGCTGCGGAACCCGTTCCGGAAGAACCTGCTCCGGAACCCGCTCTGGAACCCTCCAGAACCTCGCTCCCGCTCCGGAACCTGCTCCGCAACCCGCCGGAACCCGGAACCCGCTCCTAACTTCTGCTCCGGAGCCCTCTCCGATCTGCTCCGAAGCTAAAAGGGCTGAAGACCCCAAAGCTAAAGCTGTTGGGGAAAAACATTCTGAAGCTAATTGACCCATGCACTCAAGACCTCATCTGTGTGGCCTGCTTGTTGCTTTCCGGAACAGGGCATCTGCTTCAAGTACAGCCGGGCCGAGGCGGACGACGCGAAGCGTTTACAACTAAACACTTCCCTCGGGCAACATTTGGCTTGGAATGCGCCCGAAGACTAGTTGAAAAGGGCCGAAGGGAGCCAATTACTTATCCTGTAGGGAAGCTCTTTCTTTCGTTCCCGAGGGCTTCGCGGTTCTTGCCACGTATCGAAGCTCTCCCTGTCCCTCTCTCTCGCAGAGTTTAAGCCTAGGGGTTATCCCAGCATCCGAAACCCCATGACTGCAAGGGCGAATGTGTACTAGAACGGATGTGTTGAGTTCCTCTCCCTCTTCGAGTTTCTGGTTCTGCTAGGGCTGCAAGATCTGCACAGACCGCAGGAAGGTGGGACTGCAGGGTGTGCCGCGCCGAAGGAAAGGTTTAGAGTTTAGAATGAAGCACTGAGCAATGGCAAGATCGGAAGTATTGGCCCCTGATACAACAAATTTTTCACGGAAAACAATATGTAGAATTTAGGGACGGTTCTTTAAAGGGATTATGTAACGTAATTATGGATTGTTCTGGCAGTAGGAACACATCTCCGTGGTATGCTACTGCTTTGCAGAGGGTACGGTTGTAGTTTTTGCTCATGCGCTGCTGTGCCTGAAGCTTGGCCGCGGTCTCCCTCGCCTTGATATCGCCGGCTCCCATGGAAATTTGCCTGAAGACCCAGCGGACATGGGCTTTTGTCCAACGGGAGCCGTTCCAAACTATTCCGCTCAAGATCCAAAAAAGCCCGCATGAGTAGCAGGTGGGTACCTATCACAAGAAGCCCAAACAGGACCACAACCTGGAAGAAGCCCTTGTGGTCTAGCGCAGTTCAGGCACGAGAGATCACCAACTTCGCCGGAGTTCCCTGCAAGCTAGTGTGCCGTGCCTGCCTACCTGCTTGACTACCGGTCGGGAGGGTTCTTGCCTGGATATTTCTGTTGCGCTAAAGCGCATTCTTTGTGCTTGTGCTGTGCGCCCTTCTTTTCCCGCGCTGTCTATGTATTTGCCTGTCTGCTTGTGTTCGCGTGCTTGGTTAAGGCTGTGAGGAGGTGTTTGTCCATCTGCAAGCCAGGGGCCCTCTTTGGGGTTCGCGTTTCTGCTTTCGAGCTTCGGGTGTTGGTTGAGGTTGCTTGGGTGTCGGGTTCGTGGTCAGGATCTTATGGTTTAGCTTGGGTCCAATATTATTTTGGGGGCTCCGTATTGTGACTATAGTATGGCGGGGCCCCCAAACGCTATTCTAGTTATTAAGGCCCCTATATATTAACCGAAGGATCCCAGGTTCAGGTGATGCATCCCTTCAGGCATCGGCGGCAGCGACATGGTCTGCATTGGCTGCGGCGTGAGCTTTCATCATGCGACGCCTTGCGGGACCACCGGCGACGGCGAAGGCGAAGGCAAACGCGAAGGCGAAGAAGCTGAAGCTGCCAGGACTGGGGCTCACACCATCTACAAGCAGAATGAGAGTGCTTCCCTTCTTTTCCTTTGCCGATAAATGTACACTAGCAGTCACTAACACTTGGTCAACAGGACCTACTTCCTAAGCCCGACGCCCAAAACGCGAGTCCCTGAACCCGAAACCCACAGGGGTTCAGGGTCATTTGGGTAGTTTTCTAATTGTGGTCCCTTTTGGATCCCCCAACAGTATGGCATCCATATGAAAAAGGGACCCTGACATAGAGAACTACCCATATGCTCTAGACCAAATCCAGCGACACCTTCTCCAAGGCACTAGGTTTCCTGGTAGCGTTTAAAGGGTCTCGGGACCTTCGTACCGCCGAAGCCATCTAGGAAAAAAGCATCCATGCATGCATGCGTACAATAAAGGCCTTCAGATATGTGCCTTTGTCTCCGCGACCGTCCATATAATACATACATACATACATACATACATACATACATACATACATACATTACCATACATACATTGCAATACATGCATTCCAATACATACGTTACACTACTTACCATACATTGCAATACATACATTCCAATACATACGTTACACTACTTACCATACATTGCAATACATACATTCCAATACATACATTCCAATACATACATTACACTACATACATTACAATACGTACATTACAATAAATACACTACAATACACACATTACAATACATACATTACAGTGCATATTTTAAACATGACGATTTTTTCATACCTGAACAGCTATTTTATACTACCTCTGTTGGCTTCGGGCTCGGGCCGCCCTCTACCCCTCCACCCCTCTAACCTCCCCTCCACCCCTCCTCCACCCCTGAGGAGTGGAGGGCGGAGGGGCGGAGGGGTGGTGGGGTGATGGGTGGAGGGGGGAAAGGGTGGAGATGTGGACGGGCTTAGGGAGTGGAAGGATGGAGTTTAGTTTTTAACTGTACGACTGTACGATTTAAGCACTGTTATATTACCTCTGCGGCTCCGGAAGCTTGGCCGCACTCCACTTATTTTAACCAATTCACCCTCTTGCTCTTTAGTGCTTTCTTCTTTCTCTGCATTCTTTTTTCTGCCGGTCCTTCTTTCCTTCTTCGTTTCATTCTTGGAATATGTCTCTATCTCTCTGTCTCTCTTCTCTATCTCCCTCCCGCGCCCCTTCGGATTCGCACTGCAAGCACCCTTTACATTTTGACCCCCCATGCATCCCGCTGCGCAAACTGGCCAGTCTCGACCCTGCTGCAAAACAACACCCCTTGGTCAAGTAAGTCAAGTATGGTCAGAAAAGGAACACCCGGCAGGAGACGAATCGCCCCGCGACAACGAATCAGTTGACGAACAGATGACGCTCTCGCTCGCTCTCTTTCCTGTGTTCTCGTCTCAACTTGGTAGCTGCATCTCCCCAAGCCGCAAGTCCAACCCTCACCTCAGAAATCTCTCGCCTACGCTGGCCCTGGAACAGCTGCGTCTCAGCCAGTTGCGCAATGGCCGCGCCAAGCCTGCTGAGCAATAGTCGCAATCGCTGTCAAGAGCGTTCTGATGGCTTTTCGTGATGGGCTCCTACAAGTAATACTGTCATCATCATCATCATCATCATCGACAATGCAACCATCATCAGCAGCGGCATCGCCGTTGAGGTAGCAAAGGTCCTCGATGCCAGTCGTAGCATCATTCAGATGACCCGTGAGTGCACTGTGTGCGTGACGGCCACCAGTGACCCACGCGCGTGGTCAGACGACTGTAGGTGCATAAGCCGATAGGACTCCCCCCGAATGAACCAACATGTGCAATAAACAAGTAAACGAGCAAGCACCGCTGCAAGCACTCTTCCCGGCACTCTCTCTCTCTCTCTCTCTCTCTCTCTCTCTCTCTCTCGCTCTCTCTCCTCACGCTGCCTGTCTGAGGCTGAGCCTTGCTCAGCACCCAGCTAAACGCATACACGCCGAAGATCCCAAGTCTCACGGCTTGAAGCCATACTAAACATTCGTGCCAGTTCACGCCAGCGCCTGACACCCAGTCAATACAGGGCAGTTGAGTCGAACGACGTTCGACTTCTTCCCCTGCATGACTTGGAAACTGACATCCCAAATACAAGGAATTTATGATGTAGACTGCAGACTCATCATAAGATGATACCCACCCAAAATCTGAATATTTTGCGCTGTTCAAGGAAAATCCAACTAGGATGCGTCGTGCTTTTTCCGAAGCGCGCTGAGTACTGTCGCCATAAGTGCCATTACGTGCCATATCGTGCCATTGCGCTACTAACTCGAACGAGCGAACTTGATGCATCGGGCTTTTCGGAGCACAGTGAGGCAGACTAAGCCAGTTCAGTGCTAAGCGTAATTAATGCACCATCTTTTATTTATCATGTTTGATGCTAACTTAGTGCAGCCTAGATGCCGACGCCTTCCTGCTGGTCTTGTCGCTCACTTTGAGCTAACTTAGTGCAGCCTAGATGCCGACGCCTTCCTGCTGGTCTTGTCGCTCACTTTGATGCAGCTCCTCAATTGAATCATCATCCTCGGTGGGCCGGATGTTTCTGCAGAGGTTCCTCAAGCGTTCGGGGTTCAGGGTATCAGGTGTCAATTCGGAAGCCTTCCGTGCGTGAGTCTCTCTTGGTTCTGTACAAAGGCAAAGGGGACCACTATGATCTTAGTACCAGAAGTCTTGGGAGAAAACTCTGCACAGCCTAAGGGCCTAAGATCTCCGTACATCAAAACGGCTCGTTCCACGATTGTTGAACCGATGGCATACACATTGCTTGGCTGTCTTGGCTGTCTGTGTGACCGAGAGCATCCGCGCGGCAGAGTCTTGGTCTCGGCGTGGCTCGCCGCTGCCTGTCGTAGCCTGACCATAGCAATAGCGGAGTGACTAGATGTCTCAAGTCTTAGGTGGAACTTGGCTTCAGACAGTGTGTCATTGCTGACACAGCGGCAAGCTGTACTTCTAGATCCTGCGGGTGACTACATGACGGAGATTGAAGGAGGCTGCATGCATGGAAAGGGGGCCAGCCACAAGATCTCCCTTGGGCGTGCTGCTTGTTTCAACAGAACAGCAGCAACACTAAGGCGCACTACCGACCGTGATACCAATACACACACACACCAAGTCAAAGCTCACACAGGGTGAGTTCTCACACGAACACGAATACAATCGTCGATGCCAATACCATGTCCTCATATTCACATTCCTACCGCCTACTACTCGTGCTGAAACTTACTAGCCACTATGGAACATCATAGTTTTGGAAACCAGGGTACCTGGTGACATAGACCCAAACCCCTAAACTCTGAAGCCCTCCGCCTCACCGAGTTTGCTGTGACTCGACGTCAACTCTGCGATGGCATGGCGATGTGCCTGTCTCGGCTAGGGATTTGGGGGTTCAGGGATATGGGGTTTAGTGTTTAGGCTTGAGCACGCAGGCCTGAGGATTTAGGTTTCAGGGTGTGGTAAACTCCACCGCCCTAGCTTGCCGCCCAGACTCCTGGATCTGGAACCCCCAACCCCAACCTCCAAATAATCCTAAACCTGAAACCTGAAGGCCCAATACGGTGGAGCAGTGTGATATGAACATTTCTTTAATAAGAAATTACGTAAAGTCTCGAAGCTCGTCGGATTTAGAAATGCAGGGTCTCACACCGGCGTAAGAACTTATGTATTAAAAAAATTCAGGATTGTATGCTCTCAATCATCCTATCTCGGTATGTTAGCCGCGTTGTACTCTGTGGAGGCCTGCCCAAACCCCAAAATCGTCCTATCTTGGCGAGATAGGCACGTTTTCCTCTGTGGAGGCCTGCCCAAAAGCGATTTTGCTTTGTGGTGGCCAAAATCGTCCTATCTCGGCGAGATAGGCACGCTTTCCTCTGTGGAGGCCTGCCCAAACCCCAAAATCGTCCTATCCCAAACCCCGAAATCGTCCTATCTTGGCGAGATAGGCACGTTTTCCTCTGCGGAGGCCTGCCTAAACCCCAAAATCGTCCTATTTCGGTGAGATAAGGCGATTTTGCTTTGTGGAGGCCTGCCCAAACCCCTACATCGTCCTATCTCGGTGAGATAAGGCGATCTTGCTTTGTGGAGGCCTGCCCAAACCCCAAAATCGTCTTGTTTTGGCGAGATAGTCACGGTTTCCTCTGTGGAGGCCTCCAAACCCCAAAATCGTCCTATCTCCGAGATAAGGCGATTATGCTTTGTGGTGGCCTGCCCATACCCCAAAATCGTCCTATCTTGGCGAGATAGGCTCGTTTTCATCTGTCCAGACCCACATGTTGCCCTGCAGAAGCTTCTTTGCTTCGGAAACTTTTTTGCTTCCAAACAGAAATTTAAGAAAATATTTTCAGGTTCTGACCCGAGCGCAGATTGCTTATTTTATCCCAGGACCCTCGTTCTAGGAACCCGATTTCTTATCAAATCCCTCGACCGTAACCCAAAACTCCAAGACGTAACTGATCACGAACCCTTGACCCAAAAACCTAACAGAGCAAGAGCAATGCTCCGCTTTAGCGAGCCAGACCTCGCCCAGGCGTGCATAAAGCTTCCAGAAGTCCTGCCGGCTCTTAGGCTGTCGTGTCCGAGGCGTATGGGTCTTAAGGTATATGAATATGGGGTTCTTAAGGTATATGAATATGGGGTTCTAGGATACGGGCTTAAGGTTCGGAGGTTTCGGCCACGGCCAGGGATGTTTGCAGCTCGGCTTTCAGCTTCAAAGCTTCAAAGGGTGGCTTGGCGCTTGGGCAGGATGGATCTCTGGCTCAAGAGCAAAAAAAGGGCAAAACAACAGCATGGCTTTACGTCAGAACAAACCGGATGAGCAACAGCGGCAATGATGGCCGTACTCTGAATAATAGAAACTATTTAGGCGGAGATGTTCTGTGCGGAATGCGCAATAGACATCGCCTCGCACAACCTTCAGAAAGTTACTCGTAATGGTCATGGCGATAACTGTTGACAACCACCGGGGCTGAGAGTAGCAGTAACCGGCACATGGTAATAACAGCAAGACATGGCACCAAGCCCTAAGCCGCAAGACTCCGACTCATGGTGTAAAGCGGAATTCTCATCAACGCTCCTTGCCGACCGCCGAATCGCCAGCATCCGCCATGCACGCCGAAGCTCAAGCTCTACAAGCAGCCAGAAGATCGCATGGACTGGTGATGTTGAAGAGGCGCATTTTGTGCAGAGTTCGTAAGGGTTTCACAGGACCTTAGCGCCCAAGTAGGCTGGACAGTCTGATGGTGTTCTGGGATGGCTTTACAGGATTTCATTCAAGGCCCCATGCAAATCTAGAGCCACCTTCCGTGCTGGAATACCATGCTGTGTCCATATGTGCTTCCACCTTGGCATGCCCAGGGATGCTGCTACAAAGTGTGAGGCTAACAGCTGCATGAACACATGCTGCCAACAGTGGTAGAAAGCAAACAAGCAATTCGTAGATATGGGGCTGATGCAACCGATCAGGGAGTCCGCTGCCAAGCTGAGATGCATATTCTATGACTTCAAGCACAATCACTTGTCTGGTATGATTCCAATCGTATAGGCACATGCTGCTGGGCCTTTATGGGTAGGCAGGATAACAGGTTCCATGCATCAGACTACACGGTTCGCCAAAGTTCGCTTACCAAGATCACATGAACCTGCCGCAGCAATATTTCCTAGTGTCGCTGTACATTGTCCTGGCCACGCAACTGGAAGCGTGAATACAATAAGGATTAAGCAAAACTGCCAGCTGCAGCTCGGATTCCCCTGCGGATGAAGAGTGCCATGCTTCATTTTGTCCGCGGCTGCGAGGTGCATGCGAGGTATGACGGCAGGCTGCTCGAAGTTTCCGGCACTCACGACGAGATCCCTATTGGATATATGCGTAAGGCCTAGTCCTTCAAACTCAGGGTCAGCGTTTGAACCTTTGGCCTTGCCTGCGAAAGTCCTTGCATGATGACTTAAAATCAGGGTCAGCGTTTGAACCGTTGGCCTTGTCTGCTAAAATCCTTGCATGATGACTTAGGCCAGACAGATGGGATGTTGTATCTGAGTTCTCCTCTGGTTCCGAAGCTCTTATTCTGAAGAGATAGAACATTACTCAAACGTACGGCATCTTGCTGAACAGTTTCCTGTGCACTACGGAGCACAACCACCCGTGGGCTTGATCGGCGAACTTCTGAGAAGACGATGACTCTAAACAGCACTCTGTACCAACCCTCGAAGCCATGTGTCCTGTTTGGGATTCTGGGACCAAATACCGATAGAGTGCAGATCGGAAGAGTTGGTGTGAAGCTGAAGCAACATGCTTGACATCCTTCGCCAGAAATTCGTGCTAAGTGGTACACGAAGCATGTTTGTTTATCTTGATTCCGGGGTCTTGGAGTCTTCGAGAGAAAGGCATTTTTGCATATTAGAAAGCTCCCACCATGGGAGTGTCTAAATCCAATGCAGCTGTCGGACTGTTGGATTGAGGTCTTCCAGTGTATCGAGTTAGTGGGATGGGAGTTGGCTCAGCGGCGTAACCTAGGCCATTCAGAGCTGTTGGGGTTTATGGGTTAGGGCGGTTAGGGTTGAGTTTACGAAAAGCCGCGCTCTCGTCCTACATAAGCTGCACATGGCTCTCAACCACCTGACCACCCAAACGTGTATTCACGTACCCCTGCGGCTGCCTGTTTTCATATCAACTATATGCAGACACTAGTACCTAGTACATGCATGCATTAACTTTCCTATTTACATATATATATATGTATGTATGTATGTATGTATGTATGTCTGTATGTCAGCCTGTGCCACATTCATCGGTTGGGTCTGTGTGCAGATTAAGTCAGACTACTCTGATTCCAGGTGTCAGAGCACCGGCCGTTCCCGAGAAGAGAGTGTGCGCATGCATCTCAAACCTGGAAGGTCCAGGCATAGGGGACATGTTCTTTGCCTTCTTTTGAAAGCCTACAAACAGGATAATCATGCCCGAACCACCGCACCAAAACGGTAGCGGACACAGGTTGGACTAGAAGGCTTGCCTTTTCAAGAATATTCGTCCCTTTGTCCCCTTGTCCTGGGCCCTCACCTATGCAGTGCGAAGCCTGTCACATAGCGTCAAAAACTGCACTCCGAATTGGAAAAACAATGAAGTGAGGCGGCAGGAGGCGCTTAAAACATACAGGGATCAACGTCCAACCCCGGTCAGTAGGAAGAGCTAGCATGTGTAACTGTACATTCTGCGCATCCCAGAACCCAACAGGTTTCAGTGCTACATAACTTACCCGCAGTCCACATCCCTGAACTCGAAACCCTGAACCCAAAGGCCGGACAGTGCCTGGACACTAAGGTTAAACGAATGCATGGTTCGAAAGGTGAAGCCGTGAACACTGGATGCTGAATACGAAACTGAACCAACTGGGCCTTGCTTCAGGTGCATGTGAAGCCTCCTCACGTTAGGTCATGGAACAGGGTCCAGCTACAGAGCTCAAAACTGTCGCTGCCATCTAGGCAACAGGATCCAGCCGGAACCTTTTGTGTAAAGATTGAGATACTGCAGCCCAAGCTGAATCAGCTGAAAGCCTCTCTTCGTGAACGGCGTTTCAACAACATACCCTCTGCGAGTCCCCCTTCCTAGTAACGTATCCCGCTCAAGCCAGATGAGCGAATACCTAAACGAAAGGTCCGAAAGGTAAAACTTGCTGTCCAGGCCAGTATCCTGCTGAGACGACTGCCCGAATCGCAAGAGCTTCGCGCTCGGGCGAAAGGTTCTCTAGGCAATTAGTTCTGTCCCTCTCACGCCCGTGCGCCCGAACTCATGCGACGTTAGGTGGTGGACCCCGGGATTGAATCGCAGGTTTGCGCTGGGGTCCAACGAATTGAAACATATTCCTTTCCCGGCTGCGCAGCGGATTGAACGGTGCCTGAGGTCTAGCAGTCTAGCATTCAAGGCTGCGGTCTTTCTGAAAGCCAAAAAACTGCCTTTCATGAGAGGCGTTGCATCATGAGATAGTAAAGGGGTTTTGTCGAGGACGATGCAAGGCTCTGGAGATGCCTCGTTGCACCTGGTCTAGATGATTTCGGCAACGATCAGCTGGCGTGTTTTCTTCTGGGCATGTTTGGATTCCAGGATCCATCCAGCATGCTGGCCTGGCTCGTGGGACGGTAGGGGTTGAACGCTTATGCATAAATCCTTCGTCCATGCACACACACCGCTGAAGCGTCCGGTTTAAAAGCAGCGGATTGAAAGCGGCCTTCGTCAAACACCAGTCAGCAGCTGGCGAAGGTTGCTGGATTCAGGGGTCCGACACACCTCTTCAAACGAGTCCTGATCGGGTGCAGTTTGGGACTTGTACGGGATGGGAGCTTGAAGGAAATAGGTTGGTGCCTGCAGCCGCACTCTCTTCGAGTAGATCCGACCTGTCTTGGGACCTCATAGAATTGCATTCAAGATTGCGAGATGTTGACAATGCTTGCAGGGTTTTTTATTCGTGAAGGTGGAAGCGACGAGCATTGTGGGCGCGCGGTGTTCTGCGGCCGTGACCGAAGGGTTGGGTTGTGAGTCTTTCGGACAGAAATGAATCGGAGCATCGAGGGTTCGAGGTTTGCTTTCCACTGCTCCACTCTATGACACCTCAAGTCGCAGCTATGCATTCGTCCGACTTTGTCACTTGCACGGACGTAGATTAACCGGAAAAGCCTTGAAACATAGTCTAGAGTCGAAGTCGTTGAGGCGAAGGAGCCCCCGAAAGGATTTGGCTCTCGAAGCCTCTACTATGGAACTGGCACTTCGTGTCCCTGTCTGCAGGCTCTTGGGCGCGCTTTTCTAGGTTCTCGCATGAGTACACAAGCCGGTAGTCCCAGCAAGTCCTTAGCCCCTCAAATCCTACCCGAAGGTTTGACAGTGACTCTGACAGTGACATCTCGTAACGAAAGAGAAACCCCGAAATCAAGAAACCATGATCATGCTAAATGTCTTGGGGTTCAGTCTGTGCCTTCGTCCATGAGTTCAGCCTAGACACCCGGGATCCTAAACCTGGGCAGTTCTTTAGGGAGTGTTTATTCATTGCTGGGTGAGTTTTCATGGCAGGAGGTTGCACGAAACGAAGCTGAACACTTTGTGTTGTTTTAACCCTGATCTGGCCAGACCTAAGCACTAATTACCCGGCTACCCTAGACCGGTCGAATACCAGAAGCCTCAGCCTAAGTATTACTAGCCCTCAATTTGACAGGCAGTTCGAGCTGCCTCAAACCCTAAACCCTAATTTTCTCAAATGAAAGGAAACTCGGCAGAAGCCCACCACGCAAACGGCAGAAGCCTAGGGTTTCTCCTGGCAATCCGCGGGATGCCGAGGCTTCAAACCCCGAGCCTCCTTCCACCAACTGTTCTGCAGTATAATGGTAGTGTTATTGTAAGTCAATAACAACCATGGTAGGTTGGTAGTATAGCTAATAGTCGTCTAGTCGTTTGGACACATCCTGTGCTGGGGTCCGTATCGCGCACAAGATGAACCAACGGCTCAAGGCTCGTTCTGCTGCTTCTGCAAGAGAAGCCCCCAAAACGGCCTAGGGCCTAGGGTGGAGTTTGAACTCAGGTTCCCGCATATCAAGCAGAGCTTCAGGGTTCTATTCATGCGCAGCCCACAGCAGGTTTCAAATTTGAAGAGTCCTGGGCAATTTGTGTGACACGGGCCACACGTTACAAATTTGTCCTGGGCTAGACTCGGCTAGACCCGTCAACCTTGCAGAACGCATGAACCTTAGGCGCCAAGGAAACTGCCCTAAAAGCCACCACAACCAAAGGGAAACCCCTGCAAACCCTGGACCTGCGAACCGTGCCTTAGTATTGTAAGTTTAGGCACGAACGCATGAACAACTCGAAGGCCATAGATACCAACACCCAAAGACCCGTAGACCGATTCGCACATTGAAGCTGGTTCGGTGGCCCGTCTCGGGACGGTATATGGAAGGTAGCCCAAAGGCAACCAAGGAAGAGGCGCCCTCCGCCCAGTTCGTCTGAGGACCATTAAGCAAAAGAACGAAGGATTGAGCTTCTCAGGATTTAGGGATCAGGGCCGATTCGCGCAGGGAAGGGGATTTTGCAAGCTTTGCCCAAGAGAAGAGAGAACTCCGTCGGTTCTGGGTTGCGGCATTTAAGCAGCTTGTCCTCAGAGGGCGAGGGGGCACTCACCAGGAGTCCCTGCTGACAATGGGCCTGCTTTGTTTCGCTCTAGGCTTTGAGCTTAGATGTCAGGGTTCCAGGGCCAACTGTATAGCAGCACACTACATGAGTCCAACATGCTCACAAGCTTAGGCTGCATAGTTTGATGAGTTCCCAAAACCTCGCACCCGAAAGCCAGTGCTTCCGATTTCCAAGTCTGCGACGCTAAACTTCAACTCTGCGCCGCTAGCCGCTAGACGAGACTCTGTAATCCATATCAAACCGCAACAAGCCTAAACCCTCGAAGCAATGCAATCTGTGGCAAAGCTTCCATCCTGCAACTACCCGGGTTTGAAATGCTAGAAAACCCAGCAACTCCCAAACCCCCTTAGCCCTGAGTTTCGTGTTTAAGCAAAGGAGTTTAGGGTCTAGGGTTTAATCTGGAGGTCCAAAACCTAGGACCTAAGCCGCACAAGCTTCAGCCCTGAAGCCTCATATCCTGGCCCCTGCAAGCCGTGAAGGAACACGGGCTGTAAATTCACTCTGCAGCCTAAATCTGCAAACCAAGGGCCGAAACGCTTGAATCATAACACTCGAAGCCTGTCGAAGCCTGAAAGACTAGGCTGGTATCATGTCAAGGTTCGAGGCCCCTTAATCAGACCTTGCCAGGATTGGAGGCTTCAGTTTTTGGCATTTGGAGTTTGGCATTGTAACCCTTTCTGAAACCTGATTCTGTTCAGGCAGGCATCCTTGGACACTACAATCCTAGTTTCCAATTTCCAGGATCCTGGGCAGAGTTATTGAGAAAGGATCTCGAAATGAGCAGCTATACGGGTCTAGGCTCTAGAGCAGGACCTCCGAAACCTTCACTTTGGCAAGTTTAAATTGGCCTGACGGGCAGGCAGAGCTGCGATTAGGTATCCGGGATAGATCGGGGGTCTTTCAGCAGTTCGACTGCCGTCCATTTCGGCCCTGAAACAAGTGAGTTCCAGAATAAAGCCTTCTCCCGAGTTAGACACTTGTGTTAGAACTTGTTGTCGATTTTTCGGCACTATACCTGTCACTAACTGTGTGCAAGGCTTAAATTGCGAGCCAGCAATAGTGGGATTCCATACTGCAGCCCCCGATGCCTCAGATCCTTCGCGCTCGGTGAGACAGCAATCAAATGGTGCTATCTCCATATTAGTTCGTAGTGGAGTGGCTAAAGCCCCGGTGAAAATGCTAACGGGAGACATTGCAGCAGCAAGCACCGACATCTGCGAATCTGACGGAAGCTCCTCGCGACTGAACCCCAATACCATGAATTAGTGTCTACGGCCTCTGGAAAAAGTTTCGCTTAGGCAGCGACCTGTCGGGCAATTTCTGTGGCTGGATGCTGAAGCCGAAGTGCGGTGCCCGAAATCACACAATGCTGAAGTTCTAGCTTTCAACAGCTGTTGATTCTACGGGAATTCTGTCGACAAGTCGGTAAATAGTGTCTGGGGTGGAACCGTAAGCAACATCATGATCTTCTCGGAAACTTTCTTCTTCAGCACATTTACGTTTGCAGCATCTGCTGCTGCTGCTGCTCCTACTACTACTGCTGCTGCTGCTGCTGCTACTGCTACTACTACCAATAACAAGGATAGTACTAAGCATGTTCTCCTCCTACCACTGCCTCGACTCTGCTGCTACTGCTCATGCTTTTGCTACGACGCCGACATCTTCTTCCTCTGGCCACTACTGTTGCCACTGCTGCCATCCCTGCTGATGCTACTTGTTTGCCCTGCATTGTTCACCGCCGGGGCTCCAGGGGCACTCCCAAACCGTGCCATTCGCGCTGTGAGGCTGGCCCACTGGCCTAGCTAGCAGCTGGCGGCTGTCTGATACAAACCCAGAATCCCGACGAGGACCTGCAACTTGTAGATGCACAATGCTCCGCAGGAGCAAGAGCTGGAGTGGGACAGTTTCATGTGAAACGCTGCATCCGATGGCTGTAAATCAGAAAACCCAGAGGGTCAAGGTTTCTCAACTGTTGGATGTAAGCCCCAGAAGCTGAGATTGGACACAAAAAGCCATCCCCCCAACAACTGTTGGGATCTAATGCCACGGTGGTAGCATATGTGGACCCTTTAAGTTCAGAGACGAGAGGCCTGTTTCGGTTGGAGTTGCATATAAGACGTTCTTGGTAACCGATCGTGGTAAAACAGCCTGGTACACGAGAGGAATATACCGTAATATACCTTATTACCCTTCAAAGAGTCCTTGCAAAGTAAATCTATTGCCCCTATAAAGATGACAACTTCAGAAAACAAGGGACTCAAAAAACGAAACAAAATAGTAGGATTCTGTTCATATTTTGATTGACGACCCCAAAAACAGGTAGCCCAAGTAATTAATCGGCAGGACCCCCAAAAAAAAGCACAAGGGGGCAGGGGCCTGTTGACTGTCACGACACGTTGCGCTGCTCAGGAAATCAAACCCTTGATTCAGGCGACGACGATCCCCAACCGTTCCCAACTGCAAGAATGGCAAGAGTTTTTGCTCCCAGCAACCGCACCCTCTTTTTCAGCAGCTCCCGCCTTTTGCTAGAAAGACTTGGAAAACCCACGGCCTCTGAACATGGCACCTCGGCATCCCAAGCACCGAACCCGAAAGAAAAGACATCATTTGTAGTTCATGGACCACAAATCCGTGAACCGAGACCTAATAAGTTGCCACTGAGATGCGCAGCAAGAAGATACTGGTTGTCCTCATGGCTCGTGCAGCAGGAAGTTTTGAGAGGGTCTGAGACAACACACAGTAATCGATGATCTGGTGGTAATGAAGGCTCCGGCCTGTACAAGCTATAACCTTTACTCCTGAGGTGTCCTCAACCCGAACCGGTCTTTACGCGGATACACAGAACCACGTGTTCCTCCGTCATGCGCTCCACTATCTGTGCCGCCGTAAGCCTGGGCGGCATCGTGAATGGTTTAGCTTCAGGCTTGCGGGGTGCAGACCCAGGGGGCAGGACTTGGGGTTCTGGGTTAAGGTTCAGGGTGGTTTAAAGCTCATCGTGCACAGACACAGGGTTTAGAGCCCCTAAAACCTAGACTCCCAAAACGCCAAATTAATGACTAGCAGCGACCCATATACCCTGCCTTTACTTGGGTT
The DNA here is from genome assembly GCA_905231915.1 of Symbiodinium necroappetens. Taxonomy (NCBI): domain Eukaryota; class Dinophyceae; order Suessiales; family Symbiodiniaceae; genus Symbiodinium; species Symbiodinium necroappetens. The sequence continues at coordinate 15,986 of CAJNJA010058930.1, forward strand.
TCACGGCAAGGACTATTGCTACTAGGGGGTCGAGGTGAGCCCTCCTCAACTCTAAACCCAAAACCCTTAACGCCAGACAAGCCCAAAACCCTGCATCCGAAATCCTAAATCCTCTACGCTACCTAGCACTAGNNCTACCACCAGAATCCCAAAACACACGACCCCAAAGCTTTGACCCTGAACCGATCCGAGAAACGGTGTTATCCAACCCGGCGGCGGTGTCGCCGGTGCCGCCATGACTCCTTTTTCGCAGGAAGGGTTGTAGTTTCAGGAAGGCGTTCTATGTGGTCGGGTGTAGGGTTTTCCTGCTGTTTTCTGGCGAGGTTGATCCGGATTCCCACATGGGATGTTACTCGTAGGTCGACTGGCGTTCTGTGGGTTGTTAGCTACTGCTGCTCTACGACAGATGAACCTTCAGTGACTACACTCGAGGTCCACCGCTTTGGGCAGTCTTGGGCTTAGCCGGCACCTTCAGCCAAACTGCATCGAAGACCCAAACTTGCACCTTCGTTTTCTCAAGCACCCCCCAAGTCGACCCCGAACCCCCAACTCTCAAGCCGCGGTCCTGGGTTCCGAACTCGCAAGCGCGCGGGATGTAGAGATACCCTTCAGATGACCCCTTATTGTGGGCATGCAGATCTAGGGCGTAGGCTTAGAAGGCTTCAGGTGCAGGGAAAGATTACGAGCCCTCAGCATCACTCAGCATGTCATGCTTTGCCGGGCCGAAATTTCACCACGACGCATGTAACCCAGAGCACCTATGCCAACCCACAGAAACCCATAGTGTGACAACATGACTTGCTTCAAGCTGGCTTACCAGACATCTGGCAGAGATTGTTCCCTTGCAGCCCGCCGAGCTGATATCACATTCTGCGCTACGTGCCGCTTGTTGCAGGCACAACCGCCACTTCAGCCTGAAAAATGGACTGCAAGAGGCTGTGAAACATTTTAGAGCATCACTTGCATTTGGCCTCTCTGTGAAGCCCACTCAAAGGAAGCTACATCACCCGAAGTTGCCCTTGGGTGTCGCAGGCTCCGTCATGAGCCTTAACTGGCAATCAGGCTCTTGCAGGACTCGCGCGACCCTCAACTACACTTCCCCTGATATTCAAGGACCCTGACCCAACCACAAAGAAATTCCCACACATAGGAATTGAAGGTCAGGTAAACGAGACGAGGCAAAAAAGCACGGGGCCCCATTCAATGCGGCCTCGCGGCCAAAGATTTTCAAGATTGAGTTAGGGGCTTAGGGTCTAAACTTCAGGGGGGGCAGGCTCCTGCTGCAATCGCAAGTAACTTTGCCAAGCAGCCAAGATATAAACTCCTGTACTTGGATTTTGCCGTCCCGATTGGTGTCTGCTTGCTGAAACAGCCTTACTTGTTCAGATTGCGGGTAAATCAAAGTTAGAAGGAAAATCTTGAGCTTGAACCTGTTCCAGACCTTGCTCCATCCAAATAAACACCAAACATCGTGCTTCGTGGACTGCTCAGCAGCGCTTGCACCTCGGTCTTTGGAACCGACAGAGCCTCCAAAATCCCCAGCATCTCCTCTTCTGATAGGATGCCGTCGCCAGATTTGTCCTGGTTGGCCAGGGTTTAGGCTTGAAGGGCCTGGGACTTCGGCTCTAATTAAGGCTTCACCGCCAAGCCAAATCTCATCACTGCCATGGAAGTCAATCACTACATGCGGTTTCGGGCTTGGGCACGCATGCCGTTGACCGCACCCCTCGCACCCTTCACCGGCTGCTAAATTGTCTTTTAAAGAAACAAAGGTCGATCATGAAGGCGGCTCCGACCTCAGTACTAAACTGCCATGATGAGGGCATTCCACCATCAGCAACTTACATCCGGGCTGCCTGACACCGCAACTGCTAGTAATGCATTTCGGGGGCTATTTTATATGACTGCTCCATGCCTGCATCTTGAAACCTCCTACGGCTTCGCCTTACGGGGCAAATTCGGCCAGTACCCAGGTTCGACCTGACCTTAGATAAAGCTTGTGTTCGTCCTTGCGCGAGCTTAGCCCCACATGAAGCCTGCACGTAATTGATTCAAGCCTAGTTTTCGCTAATCGCACTCATAGCTACTGTCAGAACAACCCACACTTCCCTTAGGCGGAGACGTATTGCTTGCTTAGGGTACATGCAGAGCCAATTCATCGCCCAGTATCATACTTATGGAAGAGATCTTGCACCAGCTTAGTCTGCCCCATCTTGAACTCTGTCATGTTGAAGGCGACAGTGGGCTGGAACGTGATGGTCACGACTTGGCCCACAACTTTGGCTTCATGCGCAGGATTCCATCGATAGTCCGACACTCCGTTCTTCGGCGGGTATTTCAACTTTGCGCCAAAAGAAGTCACATGCTCTTCTTCAAATTCATAGGTTTCGGACTCACCGGCGAAGACAAGCCGATCCTTGTAGTCGTCATTGAGAAACAAGCGGAACCAAACATCCACGGAGCACTGGTTCACAAATGTTAGCTTTTGCTTCTCATCCGCTCCAGCTGTGCCAATGCTAGCATTTGATGTCAATGAAGCTGTCAGCTCAACAACCGCAGAGCTTGCGCCAGCTGGGAAGATATGAGTATTTGGAGGTGGCTGCGATGTGTACCAGGCTGCAATGTGTGAAAGAGTGGCAGCATCCAAATTGCAAGAAACCTCGCCATCGGCGATCAGGGTATGTTCCTCGGATGCTTCTGTGCTACCTGATCCGACCACACGGACACAGCAGGGATCGCCAGTGCCATTCCGAAGTACACAGCTGACATTGCCAGGCATCGCACTCAAGTCCAGCTACACCACGCGGCTACACTGCTGCACGACCTGTTGTCTGATGAGGCAAAAACAAAACAAAAGCTCGCAGGTTTGGCTGCCAGCAAGCTCGCTCCAGATGGCTCCAACAAACAAGAGGCTGCCGCTGAAACAGAGTCTGCA
>CAJNJA010058941.1:0-19489 GCA_905231915.1 Symbiodinium necroappetens
ACGACGCGCAGCGTTTAAAATTACATTTCTTCAAACAGACCTCGTTCACCCGCCATGCATGCTTCAATCGCACATGTTAAGCCTAAAGCTTTTGAAGAACCTAAACCCCACATGCTAAGCCCTATGTAGGCGTTGTGTTGACTTATTCGGTAGGGTTGGGAGTGTGAGCAAGGGGGATTACATGGCTGTTATACGGTGCACACACAAGCAGCCAAGCAATAGCCCTCTCTTGACCTTGTTCTGGGATTTAGGGGTTCGGGGCGTGCGGCCTCAGGTCCATAGTGTCCAGGAAACATTATAAGTAATAAGAGCCTTGTACTTAGACACAGAACCCTTGTAGGCACCCGTTTTTTTGAGCTCTTTGAAAAACCCGTCTAAGGCCCGTGAAAGAACCTTTTGGGTCCCAGATACTGGGCCGCTCTCGCAAGCAGTGGGAGCTGCGCAGCTGCTTTCTCAACCAGAAAAATCTCTCTGAGCCTCGCCACCTTGTGGATTAGGTTTGGGGTTTAGGGTTTAGGGTTTAGGGTTTAGGGTCTAGAGGTTAAGGGGTTTAGGAGTTTAGGGTTTAGGGCCTAGGGCCTAGGGTTTCGGACTTAGAGTTTCGGGTTTAGGGCTGTTTGGGGGGTTTAGGGGTTTAGGGCGCTCCTGAGCCCCTAAACCCCAAAGTCCCTATGCCCGCACTCCCAGGGCCTTAGCTATAAAAGCTTCAGGGCTTCAGGTCAAAGGGCATTGGAGAATCGAGCCCTAAACCCTAAACCATAAACCCTAAACCAATAAGCCCTAAACCCTAAACCCTAAACCCTAAACCAATAAGCCCTAAACCCTAAACCGATGCTTCGGATCCACTGAGCCCCAACCCCCAACCCGCCCAAGCCCGTGATCTACCGAGCCTGAAGGTCCACCTGAAGGAAAGAGAGGACATCACAGTATTCCGCAAAAGCCATGGCCGACGGTTCAAGTTCAAGCTTTGAAGATATGGATTTCGGTTCTGGCTAAGGGTCTAGGGTTTACCCATAACAAGGATAATACCATAATTCCCATAGTCTTCAAGGTAGTGCAGGATTCTGAACTAGGGTTTAGGGCCTCTGATCTGGGAGTGTACAAGGCTTTTTGGAGCTATGTAGGGTTTCAGGGTCTCGGGGTGTGGCTCATGGTTGCGACTTTCTGGGTTTCTTCTAAACCCTAAACCCTAAACCCTCAACCCTAAACCCTAAACCCTAAACCCTACCTAGACTTTAGGGTTAAAAGGCTTCGGGCAGGGATCCTCTTGCTAGGATCGCTTGCAAGAGGGCCCACGTTCAGGCTCTGCATGCAGAACGCCGATGCCTGTTCATGTTACCTTGAACCTGAGTTGACAGCGGCAGAAACCATCATTAAGACCTTCGGGCTACGAACCTGCTTGGACAAACCACCCCCTGAACACTAAACCCTTGACATATATAGATACCGCTCTAAAAACCCTTCTGAGGTGGGGTTTCCAAAAAAAGACACTCCCACATAACCACTGCATTTCGGGAACCACAAACCCCTAAAACCCTCGAAACTACCCGAAAAGGCCCAGCCGAAAAGACGAAAGTGAGGCTCGAAGCTGTTCCCCCCAGTCAGCCCCGCAACGGGCATAGTACGAAAGGCATCATGATTCTGGCAGGGGCACCAATCCACACCGAGAACAGCAAACTCTAAACCCTAAACCCTGTCATAAACCCTAAATCGAAAGCTCCACCGAATTTCCGAAGCACAGGCACTTCTGAAATCCAAACCCACAACCTTGTATAAACCCTCGACCCCAGGCGCAGCGCCCGTGTAGGGATGAAAATACAAGGTAATGTAGATCCCTGATTAACAATCGTTTTTTTACAGGCCCTAGTATCGGGGTGCCTATTACAATCCCTGTTGATCTACGAAGGCTTCTTAATTGGTCTATCCGCGATCTACATTCAGGTCGTATGGTTGACCTCAGATGATCAGAGATTTAGGGGTGAGTTAGGGTTCAGGCTTCGGGTGCTCAGGCTTGGCGGGCCCAATTTTTTTTTAAGAGGAATCAAGGTTTAGGGTGTAGGGAAACTGAAGGACAAGCCTCGCACGACTGAAAAGGCTCCAAAAGTCCCTGTACAAGGGACCCTTTTGTCCTTTCATCCCCCTAAACCCTCAACCCCAAACCCTATACACCCTAAACTTTTTGGCCGTAAACCCCTAAAAGCCCGGAGCCCTAAGCCTGCACCCTTTGAAAGCCCCTCCAAGACCTCTTCAGCTCCGCCGCGTCATTCTGGAGCGCGGCGCGGTAGAGGGCCCCAGCTGCAAACCTTTGGCTGATTGGGTCTAAACCCTAAACCCTAAACCCTAAGCCCTGAACCTAAATCCTAAACCCTAAACCCTAAACCCTGAACCTAAATCCTAAACCCTAAACCCTAAACCAAGCTTTGGGCTGAAACTCCCCAGCTGCAAGTCAACTTTCGAACTCTCGAAGCGTCGAGTTCGAACACCCTCGATCAAGACGACACGGTTTTCAACAAAATCCTGAAACCCCTAAACCCCCAAGCTCCGGAACCCGTGAGCGCTAGACCTGCTTGACACCCTTATAGAAACCCTTACAGAAACTCTTATTGAAGCACTTGTTGGACTCTTATGCCCCCATTCCAAAAATCCTAGATTAAACTCTAAACCCTAAACCAAAGGCGATTAAGGGGTGGCCAGGCTTACAGTGCCCAAGGCGCATGCGCCGCACGCGCACGTTCATGCTGTCGAAGGCCTCGCACTCCTCAGGAGGTGGCTGGGCCCAGTCCTTGCAGCGCTTGTGGATGTCTTGGGGGCTTTCGGGGGGTCAGGGTCTAGGAGTTTAGGGTTCGGGGTTTAGGGTTTAGTGCAGTTCAGGGTTTGGGTTTAGGGTTTCTTTTTTCAGGTGGTTTTGGGGTGGTTTTAGGCAGCTTGAACGTGCTTAGGGGCTTTAGGTTCTGGTGGCTTCAGGTTTGACGGAGATCCCAAAAGATTTGTGGATTGACCTCCAAACCCAAAGCCCGAAACCCCTCAGCCCGAAGCCCGAAACTTCCTAAGCCCTAAGCCCTAAGCCCTACGCCCCCAAAAAAGGGCGCCCAAAAAATCCTAAAGCCCCAGGGCCTGAGACCCCAAAAGCACGAAACAAGAAACCCTAAAACCCGAAACCTCTGTCCCTGCACATGGGTAGTGTTCTAAATTAGGGTCCCTTTCTAGGTCCCAAAGAAAAGTACGGCACCCTTGTAAAAACAAACAAAAAGATTTTGGAAATACAAACCTTAATTTAGAGAGCTACCCGCATCCAGCCTCCTCTGCAGTTCCCGCAATCAAGTGCAAGATCTTCCTCCGCAGCGGTGGGTTTGGGGGCTTTAGGTTGTCAAGAGTCGAGGGTTGAGGGCTTTTAGCGCTTAGGGTCTCGGGTTTCGGGTTTAGGGCTTAGGGCTTAAGGGTTAGGGGCTAAGGCTTCAGGATTTCGGGTTTTAGGGCATTTCGGGCTTAAGATTGCTATACCGGGCAACCATAGGTACTGGAAGGGGTACTGTCAGGGCCCTCGCCTTCAGGGCTTTTAGATCTCAGGGGTTGTGCAGGGAGTTAGGATTAGGGGGACCCTTGGGGATATAGACCCTCTCAATAAGGTCCCCTTTAATAGAGCCACAAGTAGGGTTCAGAAGGGTCCCCTTTAAGGGGTCTCCCCAAAAAACAACCTAGGATGTGCAGGGTTTCAGGCTGCAGATGGGTGGCTCCGCTCGCGACTTTGGTCGCTGCGTCCCTGAAGTACATCCCCAAAAGCCCTAAAGCCCCGAAAGCCCAAAACGTGGAGTCACGCAGCCCGAGAAACATAGGTTGTTGAAACGCCCATAAACCCCGGAAAACCCCTGAACTGCTTAAACCCCCGTACCATAAGCAGTCCTCTTGTCTTCCTCTCGCGATGCTTTTGCCAGGCTGATGTTGACGCAAGCGCCCCGTGCTGCCACCTTGCCGAGGAGAGCTGTGCATTGAGCACCAGTGCTCTTTGCTTATTACAGGGGCCTTAATTATTAGAACAGGGGTTTTGGGGCCCATGATACTATAATTATAATAAGGAACTCCCAAAGTAGTATTGGTAATTATTGAGGCCCCAACATGTAGGGCTTTAGGATTTTGGATCTCGGACATGCGGTTTTGGGTTTTGGGTCCAGGGCTTGGGGGCGTAAGGATCTAGGTTCTCGCATTTAGGGCTTGGGGTCTAGGGCCTCGGAATTGCGGTTCAGGGGTGCAGGATTTAAGGTTTTGGGAAGGGGGGGTCCACAGCAGTGTAAACTCCCCTATACCGGCAAGGGAAAGGGTTTAGTCTAGTGCGTCGATTCGGGAGGCATATCTAGAGGCTTAGTAGTTACAATCGGGCTCTGGCACGTTCTAGCATACACTTATATCAAGAAGCCGTAAGGAATAGTATTGGTTTAGTAGCAGTCCATATCATCATGTCGCGGGCTTGTCTACAGGATCTTGGCATTCCGGAGGGAGCCCGAAAGCTGCAGACCCCATAAAAACGACTCCCCTGAACCCTGAACCAACAAGGCCCGGGTTAAGGGACGATAGGAGGGACCCCTAGAAGGGACCCCTAATCCTAATACCCTATATAACCCTCTTCTACCCCTTATATGGTATCATAAAGCCCTGTATAACCCCAAGGGCCCCTTTAAGGGTCTCTCCTTTAGTCCCTTGACCGGTATGGCAACGAGCCCGGCCTGAAGGGGAAAAGCACCACCGGTGGCCTCATCCTCCACGACCTCGCGTGCCTCACATCCCAAGGCTGGGGCTCCCTAGACTCGAGCGGGAGTTGGCGTTGCCGTCGTGGGCCTTGCTACTATCCGGCAATGGTAGCAAGACGTTCTTATTAGAGCTGCCTGTCTTCATTCTGCAGGGTTGACAGTTTCATCTGGGGCATGTTTCCTTGATGACCGCAGATTGCAGACAGAAAACCCTGAACCATACATTCACACCTAGGCCTCGAACCCCAAGGCCGAAACCCAAACCCCGAACCCAAACAAACGCTAAATCGCATAAGCTGTCAAAACGGACCTTGAATCTCAATAATCTAAGAACTCTGAACTCTGAGACCTCACATTTATCCCCTTCTCAAACCCTTCACCTTCAAACCCTGCAGTTCGACACCTGAGCCTCTGTAAAACCTTCGAACCCTGACACTAGACTCTTAAGCCCGCTCCCAAAACCCTTTAAATTATTAAAACTCTCGAATGCTGACACTAGATTCTTAAGCCCGCCCACAAAAATCCAGTAAGCCCACACCCAAAACCCGTTGAAGGCCTCTGAAAGCCCCCATTAAGCCCTTTGTCAGGGCCCTTCCACGAAGCGAAAAACTACACCGAAAGAAAATATGTTTTCTTATTCTCATCTTAGATTATACTGTACTATACGATGCTATACTATCCTACTACACTGCTATACGACTATACGACTATACTATTACACTACTACAACTACAATACTATTCTACTGTACAAAAAACTACTGTATACTGTATACCGTATACTGTATGCTGTATACTATATACTGCATACTGTATACTGTATACTACAAACTATATACTATATACTATATACCATTTACAATATACTATATACTATATTCATACTATATACCGTATACTGTATACTGTATACTACATACTATATACAAAATACGATATACTATATACTTTATACTATATACTATACTATGCTACGATATATAATGAACTATTGTACATATTGATCATATAACCTATCGTATTGTATCATCGTACATGACATATTCTCGTTAATTCATTGTACTATACTGTCTTATACCGTATTACATCATATTATGTTTTGTTACAGGTTTGGCCTGGCTCCGGCCAAAGTCCAACCGGAGAGTCGGCTTCGCCTGAGACGATCAACTCAGGGTCTCTTGCATCGTGTATACAAGGGGCTTAGGGTTTAGGGGTTGAGGGTGTGCACAAAAGGCATCCCTGGGTTTCCCGGTTCAGCGTGTGTGATGTATCGGGTTTAGGGCCGTTTAGGTGTTTTAAGGTGTTAAGGTTTTGGGTTTGGGGTTTTATGCTGTCTGCTTTACGGTGTTAGGGCTTCGGCCTTCAGGGTTTAAGGATTCGGGTTTATGAAAAGCCTAAGATAGGGGCCTTAGCAATTAACATAGGCTTAGTGAATTAGAGCAGACTTTCGGTGTATATCCTCATATTATTGTTAGTGTTGTTGTACTTTCGGTTGCTGCTGTAGATACGTTTGCTATCATTGTGATTAGTCGTCTTACTGGTACCATTATACGGTTATTATGAATATTGTTATCATTATTAATAAGAATACTGTATTACAATATGGTTATTGCTATTATCATTGCTATTGCTATATTCCTATCACCATTATTGTCATCATTGATCATATAATTATTTTTTAATTTCTAAATATAGAACTATTGTTGTTGCTCTGTGGCATCCTCAGGAATGATATTGCTGCTTATTCGAGCTTCTACGGTCGACTCTTTGCTCAGAGGCCTCAACCCCAGAGTGTACAGGAAATCATACAAACACCTACACCCCTAAACCCGGTAAACCCCTAACCCCGGTAAACCCCTAAACCCGGTAAACCCCTAAACCCCTAAACCCTAAACCCGAACCCGAAAACCCGAACCCCAAAACCCTAAACCCCCAGAACAGTTTCCACCCAGGGGCAGGGACTGGGCGCCCCCCGTGCAGCGCGGAGCCCACGGGCAGCCAGGCGGCGATGTCGTAGAGGTATTCACCGGCCTGCATAGGAACGGCTCCAAGGTTTACGTATTTAGGGTTTAGGGTTTAGGTTTTAGGGTTTAGGGTTTTTAGGGTTTAGGGTTTAGGGTTTAGAGTTTGGAACGGCTGCAAGGTTTACATATGGTTAGTTCTCTAAATTGGGGTCCCTTTTTGGGTCCCCATTATCGTACGGCACCCTTATAAAAAGGGCCCTCAAAGGGACCCTAGTTTGGACAACTACCCGTATGGGTTGAGGAGTTTCGGTGTTTAGGTCTCAGGGTTAGAGCTTGGGGTTTGGTGTAGGGTTTCGGGAATTAGGGTCTTGGGGTTTCGGTGCTGGGACGCCTGGAGGCTCTCTCACCTCGATGACGGTTTACACTTTAGGCCAATTACACAATGTCTCATGGTCGCAGAGTCCCCGCCGAATTCTTATAGTCTTGCCCTGCTCACCTCAGTGTGAATTCTTGATCTCAGGCTTGGGCTCGAGGGTACAGGATGGAGGCTTCGATTTCATGAACACGAATCCGAACAAAAAGCATGCAGCCCGCACGATCCCGGCCTCACGTGCCCAAACCGTGCTGACAAAGTTCTCGAGGACGCACCAGATCTGCGGCAGTTCAAGACGCAGACTTGCGTCCCTTCCCCAGAGAACCCAATATGCCTTAATTAAGGAATATACCAAAAAATCATAATATTAAGGGCCCTATAATTTAAGGTATATTCCTTAAATAAGGGGTATTGGGCTCTCTGGGTCCAAGATCTACACCACAAACCTGCACCCACATCTGAGCTCTGTGTGACACCCTTGCAGTTTGGACCCTTCTGAAATTGTTGCATAGACCATGGCAGCTGCGGGATACTGCCAGCTTCTTAGAAAGGGCATTTCTTCCTTCCCACGGCCCTGTTTCGAGCTTGGGTCATGAGCACGGTTTTTGGCGAACCCGAAACCCGAAACCCTGAACCCCGAACCCTAGACCTTAAGAACTAAACCCTGGTACCTAAACCCTACGTGCCCCCGAACGTCTAGGCAAAGTCCTAGATTTCTGAGACCGAGCAGCTCTGTCGAAGGTCGTAACATTCGAGTCCAACAAGGCCAGGGTACCTTCGGTTTGTTCAGGGCTTGGGACATAAGGGTAATGTAGGGGCCGTAATAATTAGAATAGGGTTTTGGGCTCCTTTTAGTCTTATTATTAGGAACCCTAAGATCGTAATATTGGTAACGATTTAGGCTTCTATAGCTTCATGGCTTCGGGCGTTGGGCGTAAAAAAAGGTCTCAAACCATCCTCAAAGATCAGAGCCGCACGAAAACCGAGACACCACAGAAACCCTAAACCCTAATCCCTAAACTTTTTGCTTGCTCTAAACCCTAAACATCCCTAAACCCTAAGCCCTAAGCTGAAGCCAACCTGAGGCTCCTAACCCTAAACCCTGACCCCTAAACCTGCCTAAACCTTTATCCCTAAACCTTTAATCCCTAAACCTTTCATCCCTAAACCCTAATCCCGAAACATTAAGCCCTTAACCCTAATTCCTAAACCCTATTCCCTAAACCTTTGATCCCTAAACCAGTTTGCAAAAAACCAAGAAGCCCCAAAAGACTCCGGAGCCCGGAGCTGACCCCAGAAGTACGGCTCAGGCCTGAAGTCTTTAGGACTTAGGATAAGAGGGGACCCTTGGAGATAGAGTTTGGAGTTTAGGGTTTTTAGGGTTTAGGAGTTAGGGTGTAGGGGTTGGGATTACGGGGCCCTTGGGATAGAGACCCTCTCAATAAGCTCCCGTTAAGAGAGCCATAAGTGTGGTTAAGAAGGGTCCCCTTAAAGGGGTCTCCCTCATAATACCTAGGAGTCTTGTTGACAATGGGTACTGTAGACCCCTGATTCACATGTCATAAGCCCCCTTTATTTTAAGGTTTAGGGCCCTAAAACTCCGAACCTCCCAGGCTCTAAACCCGAATCCAAGAAGCCGTTGCCCCTAAGAACAACAACACAGCCTTGGAGGGACTTCTCCACTCCAAAATCCCCAAACTCGGAGCCCTGAATTCCCAAGCCCTAAAGACCTGGAACCTTTTAGGGGTTTAGGGGCTTAGGGTTTACAGTAGGGCTTAAGGTTTAGAACTCCTGAATCTAGAACTCCTGAACCGATACGGGTTTAGGGTTTAGGGTTTTAGAACTCCTGAACCTAGAACTCCTGAACCGTGAGGGTTTAGGGCTTAGGGCTTAGAACTCCTGGGTTTAGGGCTTTGGGGGTTTAGGGTTTAGGGTTTCGACCTGGAACCTAGCCTGAGCCATGTCACCTACGCAGTCGTCGCTGAGGATTGCCCGGACGAAGGGCGTCTGCCGCAGCGTCCCACTGAGGCCTCGGTTCGAAGCTGCTCGGGGTCTTTGGAATCCGAAAGCTTAGGGCTTTTAGGAGTTCTTACGGGTCTTTAGGGGTTTTTAGAAGTTTTTAGGGAGCTCTTAGGAAGTTTTCAAGTGGTTTTAAAGGATCTTAAGGGTTTTTTAGTGGGTTTTTTAATGGTTTTAAGGGTTTTTAATGGTTTTTAAAGGTTTTTAAGGGTTTTTAAGGGTTTTTAAGGGTTTTAGGGTTTTTTGTCGGTTTTAGGGCTTTTAGGGGTTTCAGGGGTTTAGGGGTTAGGCTAAACCTTAGGGCTTATAGGGTATAGGCCCTGCACATTTTCAGGACTGAGGCTTTGGGGTGTCTATGGTTTTGGGGTCGGAACAAGGCCGCCAAATCCAGGCCGCCGCTGAAAACTCTTGACATCACCTCAGATTTGGAACTTAAGCCTGACAAAAACATGAAAATGCTGTCGAGTTTCAGTGCCTCAAGAAACCCTGCTGCAGATCATTATGCTTGGTCCACGGACGCCAAACCCTGAACCTAAAACTATGAAGTCCTAAACGCACGAACCCGCACATGCAGAGAGCAATGAAGCACGAAGCTCACCGCACCTGAGGCAGTCGCCCCTACAGAACTGCTGTACCGGTAGTTTCGGTGGTAGCTTGATGTCACGTAGGGTTTAGGAGCCTAAGGGTTAATACTTCGGGGACACAGCTGAACTCCACGTCAACATCTCGGCCAAGAAGCTGGACAGGTCATGCTGGTTGTTGGCAAAGGTGCCTGAGCGGCTGTAGGTTGCTGGGGTTTAAGGCTCCTGCTACCATCAGCCCACTTCAAAAGAACTTAGTAAGCAAGATTATAAGTAAGGTCGCTGTACTTAAGTCCAGCTCTTTACCAAAGTATGATGCCCAGAACCCTACTTGCCAAGTCCTCTCATGCTCTAAGCAAACCCTCCAGCCCGAACTCTCGAACCCCGAATCTCAATGGCCCGTGCTTGAAACGGCCGAAAATGGCCTATGGCCAAATCCTGGCACCCTGAACCTCAACAGATGAGCGGGAAAGTTGGAGCATTTTTTGAAACAATTTACCTGATGAGTCACTGATGAGTGACTGTAGTTTGGGCTTGTTTGACTCGCCTCCGCCCCCGATGTTGCCCTCAACCCTAATACCGAAGCAGCAATGGGATTCCTCTAAACCCCAAACCCCCGACCGCACAAAGCCTCTAAGCCTCGCTAAACCCTAAACCCACAGACCCGGAGGACGTAAAGCCCTAAACCCTCAACCCCAAACACCTACACCCCAAACCCTCAAACCCTGAGGCCCTAAACCCCACATTAAACAACCCCAAATCCCTGGACCTTAAACCCTGAACCCCTAAATCAGCACCTCTGTGAGCCCCGGCGGCCCGATACTCTCAACCCCCAGAACCAAAGACATTAAAAACTGGATGCCTAAACCCAAGGAGATGGGACTAGGGGGGCCCTTGGGGATATAGACCCTCTCAGTAAGGTCCCCTTTTAAGAGAGCCACAAATAGGAAGGGTCCCCTTTAAGGGGGCTTCCGTATACTACCTAGGAAACCCCCCTCTGTGAGAGTACCAGCTCGCGAGGTACAAATCCAGTACGGCGACGATTCAGAGAGCTGCCTCTGTTCTCCTGAGCTTGAGAATTTGGGGATACGGAAACGGTACAGGGTTTAGGGTGTAGTTTAGGGTTTAGGGTTGCTTCAGGTTCAGATGCAAGCTTCGGGGATCAGGGAACTTGCTCAGAGGTTCATGGCTCCTCGTTGAAAGTTTCCGTAAGGGTCCCTGTAAAGGTTCCTATCAGGCTACCTACATGGGTTTCTATACGGTTTTCGATAGAGGTTTCTGAAGGAAAAAAGGGGACTCAGTGTAAAGGCTTTACGCGAACTTTACAGTAATCGGTCCCGGGCTTTGCGAGGATTTATGGGATTGATATCACAAAGGTGTCAGAACCAAGGAAATTAAAGCTTGAAGGACAATGGGACTCAGCAATTGAGTGACAATTACGGAAACTACGGGTGTATCAGTGTATAACCGTAGGGAAGGTAACGATAACTCTACGTGCCAAGTCCCCTGAACCTCCAAGTGGAGGACGAGGGTTTAGTGATAAGGCTTTGTATGGGCTGTTTTGCAGGTCCTGCATGGTCTTCATAGGGCGTCACAACGGTTTGAGAATTACTAAGAAAATTGTATCGGCCCCTTGGAGTACCCTAACTATCGTACTCAGAACTCTATCTATCATAGACTTACTAGGTCCCCGATCCTTCAAGGAGGGCGCGTGATAACCGATAACTTCGAAGCCCAGACGACCTCTCAAGTTTGGTCATGGATGGAGACTTGCACTCTAAACAACCTAAACAAAAAGGCCCTAAAACCTAAACCCTAAGCTCCTGAAACTGAAGACCCATCGAGCTTTAGCCTTAAACTCTAACCTCTACACCCCCAAGCAAACTGCCCTCATCAGGTGAGCAACCACGAGGATCGCAGGCAGGAAAGGCTTTGAAAGGGTTGAGGACTCAGGGATTAAGCTTTGGAGTTTAGGGTTGAGGGCTCTTGGTTTAGGATATGAGGATTGTGGTGTTGGGCTCCGTGCCTTAAAGGCTTAGGGCTGTTACGGCTTAGGGCTGAGCGCTTAAGGCATGGAGCTTTGGACTTAGAGCCTGATACAACCCTAAACCGCAAACCTTGAATTTAAACCCTCAACCCTACATCCAGGGACCCAGGAGCAAACCCCTGGATTTCTCAGCACAGCATCCATGGAACGCCAGCAAGGAAACCGTCTGGCAGAAAGGCGTGCCCCACCAATGGCTCACAAACCACCTCGCAGAGCTCTTTCTCAGATTCTCAGGAACTTAACCCTAAACTCTATCAATACTAAACCCTTGAACCCTAAAGCCGAAACCCTAAATCCTAAACCCTAAACCCCAAGCCGAACACCTTGAATTACATAGAAAACTAAACCCTAAGCACTACACCCAACAACCCTAAACACTAAACCCTAGGGCCTGAACCTTGAATTACAATAAAAAAGGACGGCATCTTGTCGGGCTTACCTGTAACCGAACAGACCTGCCTTTTTCAGAATCTGTACATGGTTCCATATATAGAGACCGTAGTAAGGAACCCTAATAAGGTAGGTCTTTTCGGTTGCAGTCGAAGTGGGATTTTTCCTGAGCAACTTAACTTCAATCAGGGGAATGAGGAGATCAGGAGGCTTAGATTTCGGGGTTGAGGGAATAGGGGTTTTGGGGTTTATAGGGGTTTAGAGGTTTAGGGGTTTTGGGGTTTTGGGGCTTAGAGGTTTAGAGGTTTAGGGGTTTTGGGGTTTTGGGGTTTAGGGGCTTAGGGGTTTCGGGGTTTGTGGGGCTTAGGGGTTTAGGGGTTTAGGGGTTCAGGGTTCCGGGTTCACGGCTGCAGGCTTCTATGTTGCTGGTTTGGCGCTGGGCCGCTCGGGCTTTAGAGCCGGAGGTTTAGAGCTTTGGGTTTCGGAAGTGTTTAGATTTGGGGTTTTGGGAACTACGACTGGGTTCTTCTTCAAGAACTTGCTTTGAATTGCCAGAAAAAGGTAGAGCATCTATATTCCTATGTTAGGCTGACTCAGAATTTAGCATCCTTAGTACCAACCCAGCAGTAAAGCAGCGGTTTGGCACTTGCTGGCCCGAAGCTTTTGGTCTCCAAACCTTAGACATTTGGGGGTTTCCGAAAATACGGGACCCTAATATAGTACCCTAAATTGTAGGATCCGTATTACAAGGACCCCAAAATAAGGTACCCTAATTTTCGGAAAGTCCCAATCTGACCGTCAAGCCAAACCCGCAACGCTTGCCTCGGCAGCTGCGGCCCCTCTGCGACCAACTCCACAAAGGAACAGCGGAAACGCAGCGTGAAGGGCACCACCTTGTTTTGCCACATGTGGGTCTGAGGGGTTTAGGGTCAGGGTCTCGCCCTGAACCCTAAGCAGCCTCAGCCCTAGAGCATAATCCCTAAACCTTCAGCCCTAAAGCCTCAGCCAAAAAGCCGAAGCCCCAAACCCTAAGCACTAAAGCCTCAGCCCTAAAGCCTACGTGGGGCTGAAAATTCATTTTCTGGATTTGGGTGTAGCGCCGGACTTCCCAGGTTTAAGGTTTCGGGTCTGGGTCTGGCATGTCCTGCGTGTGGAAACCTCAAACGGGTCTAAAGCTTAAGGTAATACTTCTCAGCTCTTGATATGCCTTGAGACTACGGCTTCTTTGGCCTCTCATAACCTTGTTCCTCTCAAGATGCCTCTATGTCCGATCGTCGTCGTGAGATGATAGTTCCCTGTAGCATTGAAGTTCGTTTGTTGATTCTTCCTTTGGTCATTTCGCATCTGCGTCATCTAGGTGTTTCGATGTCTAGGCTTTAATCGGACTGACTTCTTCACAACACTGGCTCCCGACTCGTGTTCCACATTTTCAACGGCTAGACTCTAGGATGCAAGTCGCCAGGATGAATCAGGATACTTGCGGTTCCGGAGGTCTTCTGGGCTTCCAAGAGACTAGCAGCCTTCACTTCGAAGACTTCGAAACAATTAGCCTCAAGAACTGCTTTTAATGCGGCTTGGGGACCGGTAAGTAATCGTACCGTAACATACCTTCGGACCCATTCCTATCACTTAGGCCCTCGTCTCACCAGATTTTTCTGAGGACTCTGATGCCTGAGTTTGCAGTTTGCAAATACTGCCCTGGAGATGTTAAGAGGTCTGTGGGCCGAAGGCTTCGGATATGGAGACGGCTGGCTGTCAAGATCCCGAATCCAACCCCCCAATGCCGTTCAAAGCTGCGGCTCTGAGCCCTGGGCCTGCACTCAGACCAGCAAACATTGAATCCCAAGCCTTAAATGTCTTCGTGCTCGACTCAACTCTAAATAATAAATAAGCACGTTGTTGAAACTCAAGATGCCTCTGCAGCCTACAGCCTCCAACGAATCGAGCCCTAGCATCCGCAAGACCTGTGGAAGCCAACCGGGATTTTCAGCCGTGTCGGCAGCTGTGAACTTGGGAATCTGCGGCTAAAGGCATCTGATCCCAAAGCCATGGCACTACCTAGCTTGGAAAGCTGACTTTGAGCCCTTAGCACATGCAGACGATCGTCAAGCCGACTGTGCCGATAGCTCCAAAGCCGCGGTGCTCTTGCCAGAAGCTCTGCTGCAGCTCCCCCCGGGAAGAAACTTTCGATTAACACATATTTCAGCCTTAAGTTTGCCTCAACGTTCAAACCAAGCACTTGTGGAAAGGTCGCGATCACATTAGCCACCTGCGACTGGCACAGGCCCAACCCCTTGATCCATTCGACTGTTGGCTTCATATTTGCCTCAATGCTGTAGCCAAGCACTGAAGGAAAGCTTGCGATCACCTTTACAGCCTGTGACTGGCTCAGGCCCAACCCCTTGATCCATTCCACTGTTGGCTTCAGATTTGCATCAATGCTCAAGCCAAGCACTGGAGGACATAACACGATCACCTTGGCAACCTGCGACTGGCTCAGGCCCAGCCCCTTGATCCATTCCACCGTGGGCTTCAGATTTGCCTCGATGCTCAAGCCAAGCACTGAAGGAAATGCCGCTATCACCTTGGCAACCTGCGACTGGCTCAGGCCCAACCCTTTGACCCATTCGACCGTCGGCTTCAGGTTTGCCTCGATGCTGTAGCCAAGCACTTGCGGAAGCCGCAAGATCACCTTGGCAACCTGCGACTGGCTCAGGCCCAACCCTTTGACCCATTCGACTGTTGGCTTCAGATTTGCATCAATGCTCAAGCCAAGCACTGGAGGACATAACACGATCACCTTGGCAACCTGCGACTGGCTCAGGCCCAGCCCCTTGATCCATTCCACCGTGGGCTTCAGATTTGCCTCGATGCTCAAGCCAAGCACTGAAGGAAATGCCGCTATCACCTTGGCAACCTGCGACTGGCTCAGGCCCAACCCCTTGATCCATTCCACTGTTGGCTTCATATTTGCCTCAATGCTGTACCCAAGCACTTGCGGACGCCGGATGATCACTTTGGCAACCATCGGCTGGCTCAGGCCCAAACCCTTGAAGCATTCGACTGTTGGCTTCAGGTTTGCATCAATGCTCAAGCCAAGCACTGAAGGATGTACCACGATCACCTTGGCAACCTGCGACTGGCTCAGGCCCAGCCCCTTGATCCATTCCACTGTTGGCTTCAGGTTTGCCTCAATGCTGCAGCCAAGCACCGAAGGAAACCTGGCAATCAACTTGGGAACTTGGTCTGGTGTCAGCTTCATCTCATTCTGGAGAAACTCTTGAACTGCTAGCATATTGCCGCTAAGCGCACTGCCCACCAGCTCGGCGTCCTCTGCAAAGGCTTTTGCGTGCCTGTCGATTTGCCGTGGGGCACGTGCCTCCAGCCGTGAAACAAGCCCGGGCACCAGCTCAGCACGACAAGACTGCAGCAAAGACGTAACGACTTGCTGCACCGTCCTGCAAAGGGAGGGCGCATGCTCTCGCCGCCAACACTCCACCAATGCTTGCACGGACTTGTCTTGGCACTGTCGCTCCTTGTGCGCGATGCGCAGTACGATAGATCCCGCAGGAGCGAATTTCAGCAGGGCACTTGTCTTGCGCATGTCCCTGGTCAGGCCCAACGGCTCCATGTGACGATAATAGCCATCGTACTCGATGAACAGAGCAGCACCTGCTCTTTTCAGCACACCATGTGCCGAGAAATCTGGGCACAATCTGCTGGAACCCCACTCCTTGCATTTTTGCACCGGAAAGTCGCGGAAAGCCTCGGCAATGGGCTCATCCGGCATGAGCAGCACTGCCATCTGGGAGAGGAGCTCTACCTCAGCCTTACTCTGAAAGACGTTCCGAGGCTGGCCGCTCAGCCACCAGGCGGGTGGAGTCGACTCCTTCAGAGCGGTTCCGAAAGCGAAGCGGGGAAGACTCGCACAAGGGAGGTGCACCGGGCCGCCACGACGAAGGCATCGTCTCCAGGACTGATGCTGCATCTTCGAGGCTGACAGAAGTCATGCGGTTAGCAACGAAGCTATCTGCTCGGCTGAATGGGGCCAAAAGGTATACAGTATCTTGCGAGGAGATCAGCGAACCCAGAACAAGCTGGGGGCTGTGGATTTTGAGGGATCAAAACTCCAGTTCTAACTCCGTATCAAAACTTCGTGATTTTGGGTTTGTGTTGGCTTAACCTTACAACTGAGAGGCTCTGGGCTGCCACGGGCGGCTGCAGGTTGCAATTCTCGATAATTGTCGCTTGCAGATTCAACCCCAACACAGATCCGAAACCATAAGGCCGAACCCCATAGATGTACTCTTCTCATGAGCCAACTCAGACCCCTTACCCTCTCCGCTCGCAAGCAGAGCGGCCTAGTTGTCAGTTGGGCTCTGGTTTTGGGTGAGGCTTGGGGTTCACTAACTGTTTCATATTGCCCCCTTAATGCCTAGGTGGCAGAGTGCAGGTAGACAAATCTGCTGGCGAGCCGCTATGCAGTCGTTGATCACGTAGAGATTCACCTCGGCTCTGCACCCGGGTGTCCACCAAGACCACCATGCACCGGAAGAGCCCAGATCGAAACCTAAAACACTTAAGTAGCTAACTAAGCCTTAAAGGTACAAAAAGCTGTTGTGGGCGCCGGCGGTCAGTTATCGATGGCATTTCCAGGGAATGTAAACAAAGAGATCCAAGCCCTCTAAACCCCAAACCCTGACACCTCAACCCTGAAATCCCAGTCTTCGACCCTGAAGCCTAAACCCAAAAACCCTAATCGTCAACCCGACACTACTCGCACTGATCATGCTGTTGTTTGCAGCTGGCAGTTCTCCTGTTCGCAGCCCTTACATCTGAGTTCCTTTAAGAGTTCCTATACCGTTTCTATACGGGTTCCTATGGCGGTTTGTTCACGGGTCCCGAAAAAGTATACATACTTTAAGGCTCAGAGGACATAGTAAGCAGGCTTACAAGTACCCGAATCATGGCGATCACAAGATATAACTATACTTACCTACTCTAAAACCTACGTACTGCACTAAGGCCCCGGATCTTGAAAGTAAGGACGAGTTGTAGCGGTATCTTTCTTGTCATTTAACGTAAATAGGCTCCGTGAGTCCTTACACCTGGGCCCAAGAGTCCTGTTCTGTTCTCGCGGTCCCTGTATGCTTAACTTGATTGGCACCTTAGTAAATACTTCTCCACACTCTTAATTCTCCAATACCAAACCTTTAAACTTTTGGGTTCTATAGTTTAGTAGTAATCTGCACGTAGCCTTTCATTTCCGTGGCTTACTGGGGAAGTAAGTAATACACCCTAAATCTAAACCCAAATCCAGAATCCTGAACCCTGAACACTCATGTTACTTTCAAGAACGCCCTGGAATAGAATTTCGACTTCTGGGTGGCTGCTGCTTGAAGAAAGCAGGTCATATAGGTAACAATGTAGGGTGAGAAGCCCCAATGCCGGTGATCCTGTCTCGAACCTACTTAAAACCCGATCCTATTTGGTGAGCTTCACGAAATGCAGGTTATTCTGAGGGCAGACTCAGACTTGTAGGACAGAAACCGTGAAGCTTTACTTGGAAGGGTAAGGCGTGTGTGGAGGATCAGGGGCTTAGTATCCCAGAGAACCCAATATGCCTTAACTAAGGAATATACCTTAAATCATCATATTAAGGGCCCTATCATTTAAGGTATATTCCTTAAATAAGGGGTAGTGGGCTCTCTGGGATGTAGGTTCCAAGCAGGGTTGTAACTGTAGGTGGGATAGCGGGTACTGACAACCCTGCTTATAAACGTGCTCGCTTACTGAGTCCCCTGTTTCGAACACGAGGGTTCGAGGAATGCGCACATGATCTACGACTTATTACAGTTGCACTGAAAAAATTTTCTCTAGTACCCTAAACCTTAAACCCTAAGCGTGGACATGGGCATAAGAAGATGATCTCCCAATGCGACACGACGTTTCTCGCAGGTGAAGATCCAACCTCCGAGCAGAAGTGCGAAGATAAGTGCTAGCATCTTCCATGCTCGTGCTCAGTGCGGTCGTACCCGCCCTCTTCATCCAAGCGCTGCTCCCGAGCTTCGAGCAGCTCGATGTCGCCAAGATGAAGATCAGCCTGCTCCATGCGCAGCGCCCAGTCGAAGAACTGTTCCGATGCCTCTGTCGCAATCTTCAACTCCCGGTGTACGACCAAGCTTCAAGAAGCGGGAGTATGTGATGTATACTCTGCGACTTTTCCCTCTTCACTCGGATCAGGAATCTCGAAATCGTCATTCCCACACAGCTGTAAAACATGTTCAGCGGCGTTGTGCAGCTCATAACTGTACTTACAGCCGACTTACAACCCGCTGACCCGCTAAGCATGCTCCGAAATGACTAAAAGCCCGCTCCAGCCCTATGAAGCAGCCCAATATGATACCGTAAAGTCGCTATAAGCCTTCAATAGCATGCTCTGAACTGCACGCTCTGTACTGTAATGTAGACCCCCAGTTTGCAAGATCCCCTGTCTTTTAACGTGCTAATGTTACAATCCTTCCCTACTAGACCGGGATATTATCATGGAAGAGGTTGTACGCAGAAGGGGTCTACATCAAACAATAGGCCCTAAACCCTGAACCCTTAAACCCACAAACCCTAAACCCCTAAACCCTAGAAACCCTCAATCTCAAACCCTAAACTTTCCCTAAGCCCTAAACCCTAACCTTTAATGTGAAAGCCCTCGGCTTTACTTTTCAAACCCAGGGAACAGAGTTCCAGTCCACCTCTTTGCCTTTGTGGTCGCGCAGGAACTTCCCCGAGCTCACCTGCCCAGACCCAGTAAGGGAAACCACGATCCCAACCCATATAAAAAGGTAGAGACACATACGTGTTATATACATATATGTTTCAGTTATCGCTAAGCTAAACTTAGCTTATCTTATCTGTCACCTCATCCCTACATCGTAACCCCTAACCCGCAAATGGCAGGATACCTGCAGTGGCATTTCCCCCTAAACCCAAAGCCCTTGACCCTAAATCCTAAAACCCAAAAACCCTGAACGATGAACCCCTAGTTTCCAGGGGCTGTGATTCAGTCTTTGAACTTTGGTCTTGAGTCGGGCTTGGCCTAATGGCTCAGGGCTGTTGGCTTCATTTCGGCTTTAGGGCTGGGGGGTCCAAGATTGTTCAAAAAAAGACGCTGCCAATGTGGAACAAGCAAGCTCTGTGCCCCTAAACCGTGAACGTGAAACCCCAAAGTTGCGAACCCGAAGTCTTGATCCCAAAACCCTAAAACCTGAACTCCAAACCCTAAACCCTGAACCTAAAGACCTCCAGATCCTGAGCCCAAACCCCAAGCTCTGAAACCTGGTCCCTAGTGAAGGGGCCTTTAGGGTTTAGGTTTTAGGG
>CAJNJA010058952.1:0-21307 GCA_905231915.1 Symbiodinium necroappetens
GAGTGTGTCGGCAGGGCCAGGGTTTTCCTGGCCTGACAAGGCAGAAAGCGTGGGATCCGTTACACAGCCGTTACCACCACCACCAACAACAACTACTACTACTACTACAACAACTACTACTACCACTACTACAAGTACAAGTACAAGTCCAAGTCCAAGTGCAAGTACAAGTGCAAGTGCAAGTGCAAGTGCAAGTGCAAGTGCAAGTACAAGTACGACTACAACCGCGACGACGACGACGACGACGGCGACGACTACGACCACGACCAATAATCACACAGTCAACACCCAAGAAACCCAAAACAACAACCTACTAAACCCCCTAAACCCTAAACCCTGAACCCCTAAACCCTAAACCCGAAATCCCAAGCCCAATCCCAACAGTCTCCTTGGTGAACCGGGTCCCTGGTTCAGAGTGTGGGCTCATGTCCACATGGTCCGGACACTCCTCGCTACGGGCTCTGACGTCGGAGTTTTTGGGTTGTAGGGTTTAGGATTCAGGCGTTGAGGGTTTAGGGTTTAGGGTTTTGGGTTCAGGGTTTTGGGTTCCGGTCATTTGGTTCCCTTTACAAGGTCTACTATGGAATCCTCATAAGTACTTCGAAAACGGCTTTGGGGTGGTTTGTGTTTTGAATGTCAAGGAATCCTAGACCCTAAACCCTAAACCCCGAAACCCTAAACCCTAAACCCCAAACCCCTGACTTACGAATCGTGGAGTCAATCGGTTCGCAGATGACGCTTTGGGACTCGTTTGGTCGTTCCAAGAAGCTGTGGCCTGGCCTTCGGACATGCTCATTGCTTACGATTTAAGGCCAAAACCTAAGGGCTTTGGGTTTAGGATTTTGGCTCGAGGGCTCAATGCATAAAACCTAAAAACCCTAAACCCATACATGAGGATGCCCCCAAGTAGAACATGATGCAGCACATCACTTTGCCGCTTGAGACCTGCTCCCTACTCCGAATTTCAGGGTCGTTCCTTGCTTTTCGTTCACCGGGGTTTTAGGGCTTTAGGGTTTTAGGGTTTAAGGCTTCGGGTTTAATTAGAGGGCTTTAGGGCTTAGGCTTTAGAGGACTTTGGGCTGTAGAGGACCCGAATCACAAGCTTTCAGCGAGGGAGGACCTGGCAATCGGTTTAGGGTTTGAGGTTTAGTTTTAGGTTTTAGGGTTTAGGGTTTAGTTTTTAGGGTTTAGGGTCTAGGGTCTGTGCAGCAAGCCCAACCGCCCTGTTGAGGCAAAAATCCTGCGATGGCCAAGCCAGTTACTACAAACGTGAATTGCACAGGTTCTGGTCATTTCTTGACAGTTTTGCCGGTGTTGGTAAATGCATTCTAATCGCCAGCCTCGCAGTGTGCGGAACGAACCGAACATCTTCAAAATGGGCCTCTGGCTGGGGGTAAAAAATCAAAGGTCGGATGAAGGTATGTGCGGCAATTCCAAACCAGCATCCTTACACAGGGGATAGGCCCGTACCTTGCACAACTCCTGAATCAGCCGAAAACCCTAAACCCCCGTAGGCCCTTCTAAAGCCTTAGGTCGTCATCCAATTCATTCATGACTCCAGTGCCTCCGGCTGCACCATCGACAGATACCAGCCTCGTAAAGCCGGATCGGTGCGAAGATCCCGTCGACTGCGGAAGTACCTTTGCGCGGGCCCAAAAGACGACTTAACAAAGGGTCTGTAGGGTTCCTGACATCTACATAAACGCCAGGAAGACTGTATGCTGCATATAGTGGCCTACAATTAGAATAGGGTTTTGGGGCAGAATCTAGTAGATTCATTAAAACGCAACCTGAGGAAAAGTATTGGTAACAATCTGGGTTCCTGTCGACGAAATTAGTCTGAGTTGCCATAATGAGGATGCCACATTAAACATTACCGGTAGATCCCGAGTATGGTAAACTAACGTAAACCCCTTGGCAAGAACCCTGCTGCTGCTGCTTCTGCTGCTGCTGCTGCTGCTGCCGCGGCTGCGGCTGCGGCTGCTGCTGCTGCTGCTGCTGCTGCTGCTGATAATACTACTACTAATAACAATAGTAATACATGTGTACATATATGCATATATATATATATATGGAGGTACGTATGTTTACATGTAGATACATACATACATACATACATACAGACAGACAGACAGACAGACAGACAGACAGACATACATGCATACGTACATGCATACATGTGTGTATACATACATACATACATACATACATACATACATACATACATACATACATACATACATGGATACACATGGGGTCATACATATGCATGTGTATGTTTAAGACGAGACAATACAATATACATAATGCTGAGCCAGGTGTTCAGGGTATTTGTTTACAGGGTTGCGCGTTCGCATGTGGAATCAGATAGCAATTGCTCAATTGACAAACGACATACTTCCTGTCTTTGTACTCGCTCTTGAACTTTCAGGCAGTAGCTGGAGATTGAGGGCGGCTGGTTCTGTCTCGAATTCGGACCTCGCAAGAAGTTCGAGGGCTGTGTAGGCAAGATGAAGTCTATGAACTCTCATACTTAGTCTTGCGAGTCTCCATCAGGAGATTTGAAATACGGGCGACCCAAAGTAGTCACAGTTTAGGGTTTAGGGGGTCGGTTTCCGGTGTGAAGGCAGGTTGATTCATCGGGCCTTCTGTTGGCTCCCAAGGAAAGGGTCACAACATAGAAGCACCTTACCACCTTTCAGAGCCTCACCAACAAGAGGACCTAAGCCACGCGCCTGTGAAGCCTAGTCACGTTCAGCCGGAGATGAGGAAAGAAACCTAAACCAATCTGTGGTTTCCATTGCCCAAACCTGAACCAAACAAACCCAAAACCCCCGGAAGCCCTAAACCCCTAAACCCTAAACCTTTAGCTGCTTAAAGCCCCCTGGGCCGGGCTACATTTTGGCACCGAGCTCATAGAGTTGAAGGTGGATAACGAAGGCAAAAACAGTCTCGTCCTCGCCTTTCCTCCAGGGGGGAGGCCGAAGCTGACAACAACACCCAGACCGTGCTACGGTTTAGGGTTTGGGGTTGAAGGTTTTGGGGTTTAAGGGTTTAAGGGTTTAGGGTTTAGGCTTGAAGGTTGAGCTTGAAGTCCTGGCCATTCCTCCAGTGGTGAAGCTACAGGGTAAGCCCTACCTAGACCCTTAAAATGTAGTACCTTTTCTCGGATGTGTTTAGGGATTAGGGTTTAGGGTTTGGGGTTTTTGTCAGCAGCTTCGGCTTACCTAGACCCAGACCCTTTCATGTAGTGTACCTTTTTAGGGTTACATCAGTTTCTTATTTTAGGACCCTAGCCATAAACCCTTGGGCCCTTGGCCCCTGGGCCCCTCTGACGGAAATCCCACTCCTGGCACATCTCCGGCATGACTGCAACGCTTCTTCGCCAAGTTGCTGGACCAAGTCTTCCTCAGCAATTCGTCTTTAAGGATATATGTGTGTATGCACATCATATATTCATCTTTAAGGATATATTCAAGTATTGGGTTTTGGGCTTAGGGTTAGGGACTCATCTCTAAGGATATATATATTCATATATATATATATGTGCATGCACATCATACACATAATACACACAAGCATCTTTTATACACCGTACAGACAAAGTACATGCCAGGCTTCCTGGGTTTTTCTGATTTTGGCTAGGGTAAGTAGGTTTTCTGCGGCTTATGGGAACCTTCAAGCATACCGTTAATAGCTAAACAAACCTTTAGAGTAAAGACTGCTCCTCGGTCTCTGCGTCGGAGTTCAGGACCGTGGGGCTCTCGACAAGATACAGGATTTGTAACACTAGTGTTAGGAAAACCGTCTGCATGCGCTCAACCCAAAGTAATGCCAGCCCTACTTCATAAGATTCTGCACATGGACTCTTTTGTGCGCGAAGACGATGGTGAGTCTATTCTCAAAGCACAGAATACTTACATTATGTTAAAACTAGCCGACATGTAAAGAAAGGAAGACCACACCAAAAGGGCAGCCGCACCGAGTTGGAGCCCTAGCTTCGAAGGCGTTGCGATACTCCCGGATGTCGCTCTCCTTCTGCTCCTTTATCCTCTCTTCTTCAGCAACCAGGCCCAAAAATTTATCAAACTTTTAGGATAGACCTAATATATGAGGCCAAAAAGTTTAAAGTTTCCCCATTGACTATCCAAGTATCTGCTCATTGTCGGAGCTTCGGGGGCGTTTGGCCTCCTTCTCACGTTGGCTGGCGCTCTCACGGGCAGCCTCAGACAGATTGTGGAGCGCAAGAAGCAAGCTAACATGGGAACCTGATTAAGAAACCTTGGGTCTTTATTACGGCTCCTTCATATTATGAATGATTATGAATCCCAATATTATGGGGTTTTTATCGGGCCAGGATTTCTTCATCAGGCCCCTATATTAACCCTGATGGCCATCACGTGTCCACACTCAATCTTAAGCATTTGTGCTAGCATACTACCCTTCATCGTTCCTTTAAATGAAGCGTACTTTTTTGTTTGTTGCTAGGGTGGCCTCTAGCCAACTTCCAGGCCTATTCGACAAGTCCCCGTAGACCCAAATGAAGGAAAGTAGAACAAATCCCAACTGCCTACCTGGATTGCTATGGCTGCAAAACCGAACCATCTATATACAATTCAATCCGAAACTCGTCAACCCTAAATCCTTTAAACCCAAGGGCCCTTCAGCCCTAAATGCTAAACTCTCCAAACTTTACCAAACACAACGGCATCACCGAGACGCCTTCGTCAGCTGCGCGAGCTGCATTCGCATGCTGGGCTTCCAAATAGCCGTAAGCCTGAAAAGTTTTCCTACACCTAACTTGGGTCAGTGTTACTGAGCTTTTGTTAGGGTTCCATAAATAAGGTTACAAGGGGTGCGATGGGCAAACTAAACCCTGAACCCTGAGCCCTATACCCTAAACCCTAAAACCCTAAACCCTCAACCCTGAGCCCTCTTAACCCTAAACCGCGTACAAGCAGCTCCAGGACAGCAGGATCACCTGCCCGAGAAGCGATCAGCTCTATGAGGGAATCTGAGGAAAGCTCCTCGTGGTGGGATTAGGGTTTAGGGCTTAGGGTTTAGGAGTTTAGGTTTCTGGGTTTCGGCTTTCGGGGGTTTTAGGGCTTCAAGCGTCTGGGTTTGGGGTTGCGCGTAGGTCAGATGGGTTAGTGCTCAGGGCTTAACACTGCCGGGTGCCACACTCGCTGACCTTCAGTCCGTTGTCGTGGCTTTGATGATTAGACAACGGCTTTGGGGCATTTTCGGGACAGTAGCGGGATATGCTTGTTATTGCTTACGTAGACCTCTGCAGTACAGAAGACCCTAATGTAGGGGCCTTAATAATTAGAACAGGGTTTTGGGGCCCATGATGCCATATTCGTAATAAGGAACCCCCGAAATAATGTTGATAATTATTCAAGCCCCTATATTAACCCTTAAGCCCCTATATCAAACCCTGAACCATTTTCAAACCCTGAAATGTCTTTGGCTTCGCTCAGCGCCTCGCGATCATGCAGCAGGCAGACCGTCATGGAATCCAGCGGCGACTGGGTGATGAGGCGACGCTTGAGGTCGGAGACTCTTCCAGAGACCTTAGTTGCTGAGTTCATAAGCCCCCCAAAAGTGTATACTTTCGCTTCTAAAACGGAGAATATGAATGATCACAAAAGCTGTAGAATATGCTGATTCAGCTAAGGAAACATCTTCTGGACCACACAGAACCTTCCCATCCAAGCCGGTGACACGAAGTACCACCATGCTTGGGACGGCTTACAGCGTTGCAAGTTCCCCCTGCTCCGATTTATAGATGCCGTAAACCACCTCAGACCCTACCTTTACTAATAACCTTTAGAGCTCTTATCACATCCTAACAGGTTCGTGCGCAACGACCCTTATGGGCCTAAAATGACTATCAGGGGCGAAGTTCGAAGAGATGTAATGTCATGAGCTCAAAGCGTGGGCCTTGAGCAAAACACCGCAGAGCAGCCATAAACCCAAAACCCTAAACCCCTAAACCCTAAACCCCAAAGCCTTAAGGCAGGGTCCGGAACAGAGTTGAAAAGTTGAAGGAGCTGCTAGTTGCAGACCCCGGAGACCCCAAGGACCTAATACTTTGGGTTCTGCCCCCATACAGTCATTATAGGGCTACTATTCTGGGCCGTATATATCCATGTTATGAGAATTACTCAACTGTTACTGAGTGGGGGCAGTATCCAACCTATACTCTAAGGTGGGTTTGGAGTGTTGAGAGCTCCGCCAGCTGAAGAGCGTAAGTTGCAGATTGATATACCCTAAACCCTATATAAACCCTAAACCCCTAAAGCGTAAGCTTCGTGGTATGTGTTTTTTTTCCAAAGCTAGACCAAGCAGCCCGAAGGAGTAGTACTCTCCATCTTCTCAGAATTCTACATTAGTCTAGGAGCCTGGTGAAGAAACCCTGGGTCTTTATTTGGGTCCCTCACATGAATCCTAATGGAAGGCGGTTGTAGGGCCGGGGTTTCTTAATCAGGTTCCTACATTCGTAACTTTCTTGGCTTTACTTGGAGGCTCATGGGTAGTTATAAGTGGGGTTATAAGTCCCCTAAATTGAGTTATAACAAAAGTTACCCTGCTTATAACCCCACTTATAACTACCCATGAACCTCCAAGTAGGGTTCATGTGCCAAGGTCAGGGAGGCTGTGAATTTTTGATGTCCCGAGAGAGGAAACTACGGAACTACGGGCTGAGGGGTTAGAGGTTTAACTAGGGCTAAAAAGGTCTCGGGCTTAGGGTTTAGGCTTGCGTCAAACTTGAACCGAAGCTTCGGCGTCTGTTGCTTTGAAAAATATATCAAGTAAGCCCTATACCCGAAACCCTGGTGACGAGGGGCTCCTCTGTTGAGCTCTGAAAGCCGCATGACTGTCCCCAAAACAGGATGTAGCTCCCTGTAAGCCCTAGACCTGATCCTGAAAGCCCCAAACACCTTAAATATCCTCAACAAAAAAACTCAAGAAAGAAGAGGTCATCTCCTGAGGTGGCCACCAACCTGCACCCAGCAGCCAGCCAAAAAAATGAAGCTGCCGAGGATGATCGAGGCTTTCCTCGGGGATCTCACAGATTTAGGCTTGGTTTTTACGGTCACTGCAGGATCCGAATTAGGGCTTAGGGCTTAGGGGTTGCATGGTTTTCGGGGTTTAGGCTCTAGGGGTTAAGCCCGAAAGTTGGAAAAAAAAGAGGCCTGAATCTCCGAAGAGTATCGGGAATCCCAGCACTAATGGCCCCTAATCCGTTTTCCAGCTTTTGGGGGCTTACTATAAACACCCCAAACCCCCTAAAAGCCTCCAAAACAGAGGTGGGGGCTTGGCAAGGTCGAGGGTTTAAGGTTTAGAGAGACAGCGTCTAGCGTAAGGGCCTTAGGGTCCAGGAATTAGGGCTTAGGGCTTTTTGGGCTTTAGCGGTTTAGGGTCTTAGGGCTTAGGGGTTTTATGGTGTTAGAGGTTTATGGCTTTAGGGGTTTAGGGTGTTAGGGGTTTTTTTGGTTTGGAAGCCAAAGGACTTTGGGACTGCGACCCTCACTAGTCGCTAGGAGGCTTCGTTTTGAGGTTTCGGGCTTCATGGCACATCTGCGCAGGTGATCAATACATCGAACGTTGGAGTGTGAATCTATGCTTCGAATCTTGTTACGGCTCTATGATACACAACTTTTCCAACACAGATGCTCCTTCAAAGATCGGCTAGGTCTGCAATTTGAGAGCACGTGTAGGGCGGCTTGTTGTGGACTAGAAGATGTCACTCTTCTGTCAAGCTTTTCGCTCTTGCGGCTTTGGGATTGGATTTTGGGTAGGACCAGGGGGCTGGCGCTCCAAACACTCAGAAGAAGGAGCAACAAAAGTAACCGGAAGAAGGACATGTGTGTTGAAAACTCCCAAATGCAATCAAACCCTTAGCCCCAAGTAATTCTAAACTGATTCTAAACCCTTAGCATCAAAATAGCCCAAAAGCCGTGTATATTCGGGTCTTTGGGCCAAAAAGCCTCAAAATATGAGTCCTTTGAGGGTAAGGGAAACTGTGCTCAAGATGAATATGCGGGTTGATAACACACCGCCTGCATGCGGACAGGCGTCCGCCCCCAAACGTCGAGGAAGTAGCTGCTGACTGGCGGGAAGGATACCTGTTTTCGATTTGGAATACCTGTTCTGGACGTCACGTTTCGGTGAGTATGACTTGGAGCTCAAAACCAGGGGCAGATAGGGCTACGGTATTACTCTCTATGTCGCTCGACAAAGCTGGAGCTTCCAATTCAAGAGCTCAGCCACGCAAATGCATCCGATGGAGAAGACTCCAACGATGAACCCGGCAGTCTCACTGTGGATCTTCGACTGTCAGGTGCATCGGCCATGAGAAGGGTACAGAATGGCTTCTCTCGGCGGGCATATCACGCACAATATAGGTATATACATAACAGAACATAACCTAACATAATGTAAAATAACATAGTATAGATTCAGAAAGAGAGAGGGAGGGAGGGAGGGAGGGAGAGAGAGAGAGAGGGGGCGGAGAGAGGGAGAGAGAGAGAGAGAGAGCCGGCTGTGGCAAGCTAACATAGTTCATCACAATACCACAACTGTACGATACAAACCAACCCGGAATCTTCTTTTGGAAGCTTTACGAAGCCTGAATGGCCGCATCTGCGCAGAACATTCTCGGACTGCTGCATCGCTACATGCATGACGACAAATCTTGCTGTACTCACAGCCTCACGACACAACACTTTGGTCGATGGAAATGCGGTTGCCCCGTTCCGCTCTTCTCGGAATCCCAGAACCTCCACAGACATTTGCACAGAAGGAGTGGGTTTGCTAGTGGGCAGGTCTCCAGCCGTCTGTCAGATGCCACTGGCTTGCACGAAGGTTCTCAGGCTAAGATACAGCATAGAAGGCAAGCATCATGATGGACATCATGGTCATCATCATCACGGCCGTTCATTGCACCGTCAGCATCACCAGCTTCATCATAATGATCATGATGTTGAGGATGATGACGGCGATGGTGACGATTATTCCTTGCTCTCATCGTCATCATGGCCTGCGGTGTCACCATACCCATCTTCAACATCGCTATCATCATCACCACCTTCGAAGATTGACTGTGAATGCAGTTCTTCCTAAGCTTGTTGTTGCACTCGTCATGGTTAGGGTCGTCGCTCAAGTGCTTCCCCACCCCAACCCTAAACCCTAAACCCTAAACCCTAAAGCCGAAACTCCTAAACCCCTAAACCCCTAAACCCCAGACCCAAAACCCGAAACCCCGCACCCCTAAGCCCCTAAACCCGACCGAGGCCTGTGGATCCCACCAGTTCTCCAACTTCGCCACATCGTGCTTGAAGGATTCACCTTTCCGAGTTTCCGAGTTTGAGGATGACTTCCGGACGCCGAGCCTTTCGGGCTAGGGGTTTGGGGTTTAGGGTTTAGGGTTCAGGGTTTAGGGTAGGGGCTAAGGGCCTCGGGATCTGGGTATGGGGCGTGGATGGTTTAAGGGTGCTTCTACAGTTAGGGCACACCCCTTACTTTTGGACAGGACTTCGCACGCAGGAGTTCGAAGCCAGGAACATCCCTAAGACCCTAAACCCCTAAACCCTAAACTCCTAAAACCCCAAAACCCCTAAGCCCTAATTCCTGGACCCCAAAGGCCCTTACCCCTAGGAGAATTCTGCGGAACTCGCAGGGTTGACTGGAGAGAAGCTTCGTGAGAAGTCGGGTGCAGTCGTGTGAGGGCGCTTGCTTATTAAAGGAAATCCTAATCGGCTTTAATAAGGAGACCCCCCAAAGAAAAAGGGCAAAAGTGTACTGCTGAGGAACCTTTAGAAGGTGGAGGCAAGCTTTGATCTTTGACGCGGGAGCAAGAACACCACCATGGCAGTCAACCCCACCGGCAGTACCCCAATGGGTGGCTTGGGGTTCAAAAGGCCAAAATTAATCCCGGACGTTCGGAGTTGAGCCCGACACTCGGCACTCATCTGAAGCATGAAGATCGAGGCCTCTGGCCGGCAGAAACCCTGAAAACCGTGCTGCCCGGCCACACTCGAGGATGGGCGCGATATAGCCTCAGTCATGTGTAGACGCTGACCCCAAACTTCTGATACGGCTGATGGACAAAATCTTGCATGACCTTATATACCTAAACTATGGGATCTATGGTACTATACTATTCTTGGGTCAGGTAGAATGTTGTCCATCAACAGTATCAATCTTCCGCGTTTCTGGGTTGGCCGGTGCAAGCGCTCGAGCACGGCATACTCAACGGCAGCAAAGGATGGCAATGCGGATGTCGTGCAAGGTGCCCAGTTCACGAAGCATCTTCGGTGGCACGGGATGTTGATCCGGCAGTCGCGATCCCATACACGCGAAACTTCGTCGTCTGAGAGCTCGTATAGCATTGCAGGCTCCCTGAGGCTGAGACCTTTGGTCTGTGAGTGGATTCAAGATACATGGTGCCTACTGTTGTGAGGCACGGGTTTGCCAGACTTGTCAACCCTGGATAGTGGCAGAGTCCTGGTATAAATCCTAGCCGGTCCTAGCCACAAAGAGGCGACGACACC
Source organism: Symbiodinium necroappetens (assembly GCA_905231915.1). Lineage (NCBI taxonomy): Eukaryota > Dinophyceae > Suessiales > Symbiodiniaceae > Symbiodinium > Symbiodinium necroappetens. The sequence goes on from CAJNJA010058952.1 coordinate 10,560, forward strand.
GTAGACTCCCTGCCAACTGCAGCTCGTGAGGCTACAACCCATGCCGGCGGCCGCCAAGGTGGGCACTGCTCTGCACATGCTGTACCTTCAACGGGGGTGGGGGGGAGGGGGTGTGTGACTATAATCCGAGGCCGGGTTGCTGGGTGGAGTGCCTTCCGAACCGACATGAGACTGTCCGCCAGGATGTGCAGCAGATTGAGGCCCAACTCCGACAGGAGCACGAGCAGAGCCAGCAGCGTCAGCTTCAGCAAAGGCAGCAGATGCTGCAGGCCGGGGGATCTGAGCACGAGCCTCGACATTTTTGGCCCATTGCAAAAAAGGTCTTGTGCCCGTGTTACTTCAATGCTGAAGAGCAAGGTTTCACAGCAAGCCCATCCCTTGTAGATCCCTTCAAGGAGCCCTACGTCTTGAATCTAAAGGCAAAAACAAACCTTTATCCCTTGCAGCCTTACTGCAACAGGCCCAGATAGCGCAGATCCAACAGCAGCAGCAGCAAATGCAGGAGCAGGCCAGAGTCTGTTTAGGGTTTAGGGTTTAGGTTTAAGGTTTAGGGTTTAGGGTTTAGGGTTTAGGGTCTAGGGTTTAGGGTTCAGGGTTTACGGTTTAGGGTTTAAGGTTTAGGGGCTCGCGCGGCTTGGAGGCACTTTGAGACTGGGAGATTAGAGTTTCAGGATGTTTGCAGGGGTGGAGTGGAGGGCAGGTGCACTGCAGCTCCTCATGAAAAAACCGGGCTTTAGTTAGGGTTCCCTGGATGCAACAGGGGTGTGGCAGCGTTTAGGACACTAGGCTAGTCACCAGGGCTCATGAGATGCCGGTGTGTGCCGGTAATCCGGGTTCAACAACGCATTTTTGATTGGATTTGGCTGGATCATCTCCGTAGCCGATGGAGAAGATGCCGGCACCGCATAGCAACACTCCTGGCAACCAATGATTTCCTGGGCCAGGTTCGCATGGCGCAGCTGCTGGAGCTAAACCAGCTTCGCCTGCAACAAAGTCAATTGCAACAGGCCAGGTAACCCTAAACCCTAAACCCTGACCCTGGTCGAAACCGAGTCAGACGTGGGACTCCGCGTGGCTTGCGAGGCGCAGCAGCAGATGATGCTTCAGCAGCAGCAACAGCATCACCAAGTGATGCAAAGGACTGTGATGCCAGCTTGTCTATCGTGAGTTCGCAGAAGCCCAGTGCACAAGGAACACATCGGCAAACCCACAAGCAGATCCAAATCAGAGCCGGCTGGCGATGCTGCAAGAGGACCGGATGGGAGCGGATGGTGGGAGTGCAGTGTGATCATGGGCCAAAGCCTGCCTGAGGCTGCACAGGAGGTTCATCACCTCACCTGCCAGCTTGAAGAAGCAACCGCTGCCCGGCAAAGCTACATTGCTCCGATGGGACCCGTCTGAAGCTTCTGCTCTCTGGGGGTCCCAGCCGAGGCTGTGCTTTCAACACAAGGCCTCGCACCGAAAGGATCACTCTTTTTTCTGCCGCTCCTCTGGTGGATCCTTCGGGCCTTTTTGCACTCGGCCAGGGAAGGGCTTGTCGCAATCGGCGTCGAGGCCCGAGGCGCCGCTCTCAGCTAGAGACTTCGGGTGGGTCTGATGTTGTCTCGCATAGGGTCACGTGTCGAATGGTACGCCATCAGGCGATGTGTGGGCAGCAGGCTTTTGTCGGGCGCTCAGATGGCTCTCGTCCGAAAGTCCCGAAACCATACGATAAGAACATACTCGCACTTGCATCAGCTATGGGCGGCCGCTCAAGATCTCACGCTTGGATTCGGATAGTCTCCTTTCCGCATGCAAGGATCCTGCTCAGATGCCTGCGATGGGCAAGGGTCGGATGAGCGGCACGGATGCCAGTTCGCGCCTCTTGGTGGAAGCAGTGGACCAACACGATTCGATTTACGTATGCACGTCGGCGGCATCATCATACTCGCATCAATCCCTCAATTTATCTCATGGTAGTCACCACTTATTGACTTCTGCTATTCCCGATGTCATGATCACCCCTCAGCTTGCTCTACCTCCGCCCTGCTGCAAGAGTAGCAAAAACCCGTGTGCAGGCAGTGGTGGAGAAGTTCGCCCTAAACCCTAAACTGCCTGTTGTGTGCGAGTGTGAGTGTCGAAAACCCTAAACCCTGCCCAGGCTCACACGCACAGATGTACCAGCAGCCGGGTCTGCAAGCTCCCTTGCAGCAGCAGGTCCCTCCTGCTCTCTTTCTCGCTGCCAGTCTCACGGGATTTTTTGTGTGCGCTTTTGCAGATCGCCGCTCACTTCAGCAACAGGCAACCCAAGAGGTGTAGCGATGCTCAAAAGCATGTTGAGATCACGGGGAAATCTCAATCGCTTTGTTGCTTTCAGCCGGCGGCAGGCCCATCTCTGGCAGCTGAACCAAGCCATGGGTCTTTGTGGTGGCTGCGGCCTCAGTGACGGTCGGATTTCTGATGGTTTCAGGTTGGAATCGGAAGGGTTCGGGGTGTAGGGCCTGTGTAGGGTGAGATGCGCGAAAGCCTGTAGGGCTCAGCGGCTCAGTGTCTGGGTTGATCATTATCATTATCATTATCCGAGATATCTTCTTATGACCACATCACAAGACTACAAGACTGCCGCCCCTAGCAAGTTGGTATAGTGATATCTGTGACTATGGTCCTCGTCGCAGGAAGTCCGTTCCTTGTCACGGCAGTGAAGACCAACAACAGGGGTCCTCGGCATGGTTGCATGACTGAGCGAGGTGACCTCCTTACCTCGGAGGCCACGGTCACCGACAAGCTTCTCCATGCGGTGAAGAGCTGTCGTTGTTGAAGATGCAATGCAGTTCGAAGCAGGGGTTGAGGAAAGGGGTAAGATTCAACCCTAAACCCTAAACCCTAAAACCTGTACCCTGCAATGCGAGCTCGTCCTAGCTCGGTGGGAGGCAAAAAAACCCTAAATCCTAAAAAAAAGACTGAAGACAACCAAGAGGTGATGAGGCAGAAGCCTCTGACGCTCGGCTGCGCTGGGTGGGAAGATGAGGGCAGCCTGGGGTCAACTCTGATGCTCTTTTCATAAGCTCAGTCACAGAGAAACCCGAGGTGTTTGCGACACACTCTCGCATCAGTGCATCATGTCTTCAGAGGGCTTCGTGAACCGAGGCAGTAGACCAGCCAACCGGCTTGTGAGACCGATGTGAGTTCTGCATGGCAGGAATTCGTGTTTCGAAGATTAGCATCGACATCGCTGAAATGTCGGCAGTAGTTCAGCAGTTCCCCGCCGTCTGCAGCCAGCTGCAAGAAGATGCACCAAATTGCTTCGCTATGCCGCTATGCGTGGGCGCACAAACACCATGCAGAAAACACACGCGAATCCGCTCAGCTCGCATGCTGGCTGCCGAAGCACACCACATGGCGTTTCCCGAGCCTGGACGAAAAGGCAAGTGTCTGTTGAAGTGTCAGCAACAAGTGTGGTAGGACGGTGGAGCAGAGACGGTACGCAGACAGGTACATGCTAAGAGTCCATTATTGTTGTCCAGTTCCTAGCTGATGCCTGCAGAACTGCAGCGTCTCGCAGGGGCCGAGGGGTATAGCAATCATGGACGCCGTCGTCATCATCCTCCCATGGTGTAAGGTAAGCTTGCCATTCCGACCGGGTGCAGCGTCGGAAGATCGACTTCTGGGTCCTCGACTTTGTGTCTTTGTGCGGGGACTGTGGGGTCCCATTCACCGAGACGAAACGGGGCCTAAGGACTGCCCTTCGATCCGGGAATGGGGGCCCCTGCTTTCAAAACCCATGCTGTCAAGACGAGACGAAGTGATAGTTGTTGATGAATTCGGGTTTCCTCGAGCTTCTGGCATTGTAATTGCATCCTTTTGACATTCAATTGGATATTTTCCGACGCTGCCAGCAGGGAACCCGAATTCAACCTCCTCCGACCCAAGACATCATCTTGGCCCGTTTCAGAAGGACGAGACGACCTCTGCTCATATCCTGGTTGAGGGGGTTTGGCCCAATGTGGTGGGTTTCCGAAAATAGGGGGCCCTAATATACTACCCTAATTAGTAGGATCCTTATTATAAGGACCCCAAAATAAGGTACCCTACCTTTTCGGAAAGTCCCAGGTGTCTCTGGTTTGAGTCTTGGAGTGTAGGAGTCCGGATGCAGCGTAGAAGGGCTAGGTTCCAAAGGGTTTAAAATTTAGGGTTTAGGGTTTAGGGGCTTGCAGGGTGGAGGATGATTGCCTGGCTTTTGGCGCTCGGCGACATGATGTGAAGCGTGTGTGTGTCGGCTCGAGGCTACATCGGCTGCATACCTCGCATGCTAGTATTAGAAGTCAAAGTCACCATGACCATCACTACTGCACATGACATGCTGATGCGAGAACAACGGGAAACTCACAAGCTGACAGGTCACGAGAAAGAACATGAGAGCGGCAATTTGCATTTTGAGCGTGTGAAGGTCAGATTCCACCTATGCACACGAAGAACAATATGGCTGACCATCGTACAAGTATTGATACTCTTTTCATGTCGTTGGCTCATCTGGCTGCATTCTCAAGGCGGGACTTTTTGGTGCTTGCCGCGTGTAGGGATGCAAGGCCCCCTTCGTGGAGCCTAAATCCCAAACGTGTCGCAAGTCATCATGGTCTGTACTGGTGGGACTCTCTGCCATGGCACATGTTACCTCCGCGAATCAATGCTGGTCATGATGGTCCGTCCGCTCTAAATGCTGGAGTTAGTTCCACAGGCTTGCATTGATCGAGTCTCTCACCTGTAGTAGTTCCTATAGTCCTTGTAGTTGTTCTACCGTGTCTGGTCTAGTGCTAGACAACCGCGGTGAATTGCCTGGGAGTCCGAGTTTCAGTGGCCAAGCCAAACTTCTAACCCACACGCCGCCAGCTACAAAGGTGAAGCCTGCCATCTGAAGCAAAGCACAGAATTCGTAGATTTGTGCGATCATCTTCACTCCAAGGTGTCCCCAAAGTTACCTCTCCAGTGGGCATCGTTCCTAGCAATGCGAGAGGTGAAACAAAACAAAACTCCTGGAGAGTCCGAGTGTGAGAATCCAAAGCAAGTGACTTAAATCCTTACCTCTGATATTATCCCAGGCATGCCAAGCTGCACCATGCGCCGCGCTTATCGAGAGCTGTGCATGCCAGCCCTGAAGAGACTATGCCGTCCCTGCGCGTGCTTTCACAAGCCATTCGAATAGAGTAGTTCTGCTGAGTATTTAACTTCTTGCTCTTGCTCCTCTCCGCCTAAACCCTAAACCCTGATCCTTGGACCAACACAGGTCATCGGAACGACGCTCGGGCAATGGGTGCTGACCCTCGGAAGGCAATCCCAGACCAGCGCCCCTTCTAAATCGCTTCTTGAAACTTTAATGGAGATGAGACTTACGATTATCCCTAGACCCTAAGCCTAAACCCTAAACCCTAAACCCTCTTTCGGGTTTCGGGTTTGGGGTCACGGAGACCAGGACCGAGCCCAGCCATGTCCTGCGAAGCATCGCTCGAAATTTCGCGGATTTTTTTCAAGGATATGCTTCGTCTTCCTTGTGCTGCAGTTCATCGGCACGGCTGCAAGCTCAGGGACTCTCCAACCTCCTCACTTCTTGACAGTCTTGGGTTAGCAACAGGCCCTAAACCCTAAACCCCTAAACCCTAAGCCCTAAACCAGTTGGCAGCAGCCCCTTGCAACTCAGGTGGTCTGTCGGCTCACAGAGTTCAACAATTGGAATGACAGCTTCTGGACCTGCTACCTGGCTTCATCTTCGCGCTTTAGAACCACCCGTGCTCCTGGTGCCGTTTTTTTCAGCTTCAAGGGCTTAGGAACTGGAGCCCCTAAACCCTAAATCCTTCATCAGCCATGCCAGCCTTGTGCGAGTGTGTGAGTCGAAACCCTAAATCCTAAACCCTAAACCCTAAATCCTAAACCCTCAGGTTATACGCTGCTGATTGATATCGGCACGCAAACCGGCCTTCCGGCCGATGCGACCCCGACTGACAAACTCGTATCGGTGGTCCGCATCCCGGCTCTGGCGGTGACGAGATGATGGCAGTTTAGGGTCGCTAGTGATTGCTATTGTTGCTTTTATTATTATTACTATTGTTATTATTATTGCTATTATTATTATTGTTATTGCTTCTATTGTTATTATTACTATTATTGTATGATCATTACTAATGTTATTACCATGATTATTAGTCTTTTTTCTACTACAGTTGTTAGTATTACGATCATTATCATGATTACTATGACTGTTACTATACTTCATTACTAGTATTACGAGTATTATTGTTATTATTATTAGTATTCTTATTATTATTATTATTGTTCTTGTTGTTATTATTATTACTATCGCTAGACCTTCAGGATGCCTAAAGATGACCATGCTGGTGCTCATGTCTTGCAGCCTGTAACCCCTTTTCGTGCGCAGCACCATTGGGTTTAGGCTTTGGGGTGTAGGGTTGGTTTAAGGTTGGTTTAGGGTTTAGAGTTTAGGGTTTCCATACAATCCAAGCCCGTACTCACAGAGGGTTGGTTTAGGGTTTAGGTTTTAGGGTTTAGGGTTGGTTCAGGGTTTAGGGTATGCCTTGCGTGTCGCGGATAAGGTCATCTCCTTGGAAGCTCGGTCGCATCCTGCGGCAACCTGCAGACTGGATTGGGGTTTAGGGTTAAGGGTTTAGGATGTCAGGACTGGGTGAAGAGGGTACCGCGAACTGAGAATTTTGAGTTTTCAATCCCTGGTTGTGTTTCGGAGAGGGCATACAAGTAAATCGCTGCAGGTCAAGAGTCGTAGCTCGGCTTGCATTGTGACCCATGCCAGATGAACTGGAAGGTGGGCTTCGTCTACTGCCTCACATTGCTCGGTATGGTGGTGGACCTGATCCGAGAAGTGCTGGATGCCTCGCGGCCTGCGTCGGCAAACCCGTATTTCCGTATTTCTTACAATCCCGCCTGTCTCCTAACCCTAAAACCCTAAACCCTAAACCCCTAAACCCCTAAACCCCTAAACCCCTAAACCCCTAAACCCTAAAGCCAGGGCAGGCACTCCTGGAGCTGGAGAGGCCTTCATTGTGTAATGAGGCTTAGAGGCCTTTTTCGCAGCGTGCGGCCGAAAGCTCAGGACTGTCGCACGAGATTCAGCAGCGTGCCCGCCAAAGACCACTGGCTTATTCTTGGTTGGGGCGACAAAACTCTGCTTCTGGTGGATGAGCTGCAGCACAGCAGCATAAAGCAGTAGCGAGCCCTCGTAGTGTCGTAGTGAGTATTGCATTCGACATTCCTCGCTATTCGCATTTCTGCTTCCAGGGAGTCACCAAGTCCCGAGGCTGTCTGCCATCTCTGACGACAAGCGGCGTTGCTGCGGCTGCTGCAGGAGGACATGTGGGACTGGGGGTTGCCTTTTAGCAAGCGACAGGCGACAGGAGTGATAAAAGTATGCACATAAAATCACTACATGGGCAGCTCGCCAAAGCGACCTCTCGCTGCACCAGTGTATACTGTTGAGTTCATGATCCTGAACTAGGTCCACTAGGTTGTGTAGAAGTTGGTCTCTCACATATGCGTTTTGTAACGGGTTGTGCGCCCTTGATACAACTATAGTATGGTACCCCCAAACTCTATTCCAATGCTTCAGGCCACTTTTTTTGACACCCCATACCAAGACCCTAAGTCCCAAACCCTGAATCAAGACCCTAACCCCGCATATTCCTGCATCACCAAGCAGGCGGCAGATCGTGATTCTCGCAGACCTCTCGGAGCAGCACATGGCCGAAGAGGCGCTAAAATGCTGTTGTAAAGTGGCAGCAGAAGAAGAAGTGATACGACCACTGCTGCTGCTGCTGCTGCTACTACTACTACTACTCCTCCTACTGCTGCTGCTGCTGCTGCTGCTGCTGCTGCTACCACTACTACCGCTGCTACACTACTACTACTACTACTACTACTACTACTACTACCATGACTCTCACTACTGTTACCACCACTGCAACTACCACTGCCACCACCACTACCACTCACGCCACTCCTGTCCTGTGCCTCCTGCCAATCCTGCCACTACTGTCCCTATTGTCACTGCTACCACTACAATACCACCAATACCACACACAACCACAGCCACCACCACTACCATCTACCACGCTTTGACTGCGGCGACGGGAACTACAACTACATCCGTTACCACGACGATTGCGACGAAGGTGCCATTACGGTCTATGCGCAAGCCCGAAACGCATATTTGCCGCCTGCCTCATAGTAACAGATTATACAGCCAATACGGAACCCTGAATGGACACTTGCAGTAACCCGTTACAGTAACCGGTGTAGTAACCCTTACGAGGCACTTCCACGTAACCCCTTATGGTAGCCCTTACAGCGACCCATTATAGTAGCCCTGAAAGGACCCTTATATAGTGAACCCGTGTTGTAAGCCTTACAGTGGGCCCTGATAGGGACCCCTTGTAGCGACCCCTTGCAGCAACCCTTCTCCTAAATGTCCAAGCCAAGTATCTAATCATCACAAGCTCCCCCAAAAATTAACCTACATAGCTCTATTGGAAACCCAAAGGGGCTGTAGTAGACTTTAAACCTAAACGTTAAGCCCCAAGCCCTAAACCCTTGAGAAGAGCCCTTAAACAAGAAAACGCCAAAACCCCAATCCCTAAACCCCAAACCGCCCAAACCCTAAACCCCAAAGGTTTGCCGCATCCTGCGTCGCCTCCTCTCAGTTTTCGCCGACCACCTCGACCGAGCCTGGCCGAGGCTTCGTCGGGCTCCTTTTGGGGGTTCCTTGAGGGCCATTATTTTGTGTTTTATATTGGCCTTTTAGAACTTTTAAGGGCTATTTTAGGTTTACAAGGGCTATTTTAGGGCTATAAGGGCTATTTTGAGGCTCATACGAGCTATTTTGGGTTTATACAGGTTATTTTGGGCTTATAAAGGCCATTTTGTGGTTTATATTGGCAATTTTCGGCTTATACGGGCTATTCTAGGTTTATAAGGGTGGCTATTTTAGGGTTGACAAGGGCCATTCTCAATCTTCGGGTTTGAAGGCTATTTATTGTAGGGCTGCTTCAGGGGTTTTAAATCAGGTCCCTTGAACCGTTCATAAGGGTTTAGCGGGTTTGAGCGTTTTGGGTCTCCTTACCAATGGGATGTTTTAGGGCTTTAGGGTTTAGGGTTGCGAGGGTCTTGCGCCTAGGTTGCGGGGTTTACGTCGGGGTGTTTAGGGGTAGAGGGATATTCCGTGCAGGGATTTCAGGGACTCCTTATCAAGAGTAGGTAAGACGTGTTAAAATGTTACGGGCCCACTGGGGCTGTTGGCGTTGATCAAAGTCGCAGACATCCTTTTTTTAAAGGGCCGGGGTCATGCATGGCCCCGGTTCTTAATTGATATTCTGGGTTTGCGCCTCTAGGCTTCTAGGTCTCGAAGATTCTGAATTTTCTTCAAGCATTACCTTAACCCCGAAAAGCCTACCCTTTTAAGGACTCATAATATATAAAGAATTCATAAGAAGGAGCCCTGAAAGGCTGGTCCAGAGAAGATCCTGGGATTTGCATCTTGAAAAGCCCTGACGCTCTTAGGACTTATGTTTTTCAGGCTTCTGGGCCCCAAAGACCATACTACGGTTGATGGTATATTTCCTGCGTTACCTGAAGGACCCTAAACTATGCAAATAATGGTATATTCCTTCTTATGGGTAATGCAGGGTTTCTATCATCAACCGTATAGAAGGTTTCGATCTATGTTGAGCCTTAGGGAAGCCCCGTGAATCGTACAAGCCCTATAAGCCTATATAAAGCCTTTAAGCCCTACCTTAACCCCAAATAACCTACCTTTTTAAGGACCTATATATAAAGAAATCATGATAAGGAACCCTAGAAAAGTAGGTTCTTTAGGGTCCGGGTAAGCCCTAAGCCCTTTAAAGCCCTAAGGCTCGAAACCCAGAGAACCCTATTTACTAAGCGCCCTGAGCCATCTCATGCCCCGGCCCCCAAACCCGAAACCCTACACCCAACCCCAAACCCTAAACCATAGGCAAGATCTAGGACATTTTCAGGGAGGGGGGGTAGCTACGCTACCCTTACAGGAGGAGCCTTATAGAAGGTCTACATGCCGTATAGAAGCCTTATAGAAGTCCTAGATACCCTATCTCCCCGTAGTTTCCTTTAACAAGAGCAGTCACCAGATACCTCAAGCACTCCTCACCCCGACCCCGAACCCTCGCAGTCGCTTGCACGTGGTTAATTCAAACAAGGGTTCCCTTATTGTTAGGGTTTAGGGTTCAGGGTTGCCCCAAAATAGTACGCCACCCTTACAAAAAGTACGCTAAAAGGGACCCCAATATTTAGAAAACTACCCAGATAGAACCTGAATAGTACCCTTATAGAAACCCCATATAAACCCCTATAGATCCCTTTATAAGGAACCCTATAGGGCTCATCGAAAAGGCTGAGACAAACCCTGGAAGACAGCACCCTTGCAGAAAGGTCCCCTGATGTTCCAAAGTGGTACTTTCCCGAGACTTTCCCTAAATCCTAAAACCCCAAACCCTGTATCCTAAACCCAAAACCCAATAGCCTAAAACCCTAAAACCCTAAACCCTGAATCCCAAACTTTCCTGGAACTTTCCCTAAAGCCTAATACGCCCTAAACCCGTACTTTCGCGCCCGGCAGGGTCCGCTTCGAGCCGGCAGAGGCCGGGTTATAAGAGGAGCCAGAGGTTCAAAGGGCTCCAAGGGGTGTAGGGGCTTAGGGATTTAGGGGTTAGGGGTTT
>CAJNJA010058963.1:9253-23980 GCA_905231915.1 Symbiodinium necroappetens
CAAAGTATGTACAATAATAGCCTTTTCATGGGTTTTTTGGGCCTACTTTTGGGGGGTTACGGTTAAGGTAAACCTTGAGAATAAGGGAAAAGGACCACCCAAACCCTAATCAGAAAGGCCCCTAAATATCGAACCCTGAACTCCTAAACTAAGAAAATTGAACCCTAACCCTTATAAAACTCCTAAACTGTAGAGTTATTAAACCCTATGTACCCTGAGCCCAAGCCCCATCGACGTAAAATAGCGCCTCACATTGATCCGTTTTTTTGCGGCTCTCGGCCGCATTGATCCCTAAACCCTGAACCTCAAGCCCCAAACCCTAAAGCTTAAACCCTCCTAAACCCTAAACCCAAACCTCAAAGACCGAAGACAGCGCCTCACGGGTCATAACCCAGGTGTGCTCATTACCGCCTTCCACGCTGCCTGCGCCACTGGTCTTCGGCACATCACGAGATGCTAATGGCTTCGGGGGTTTGAGACTTGGGGCTTTAGGGCTCCTGGGCTTGGTATTGAAAGAGCTTTAGGGATCAGGGCTTGGGTTTTAACATAGAAGCCTGACTAATTCTTATATAGTACTTCCTTACTTTATGCCCCAAAGCTCTAGATCAGATTTTCCGGTTGAAGGTTCCAGGCGTTGAGTTTATAATAGGGTTGTATGGCTTTGGCTTCCGACTTTGGGGCTTTCAGCTCATGCTTTATTTGGGGGCTATGGGGGTTCAGGGTTTAGGGCTTGGGGGGTTCAGGGTCTAGGGCCTAGGGCCTGGGGCTTCAGATGTTTCGGGCTGAAAGGTTGTAAGGGATGACAACTAAAGCTAAAGCAGCATCTTCTTTGTCGCATGTCTTGCTGCTAGGTAGTGCATGTTAAACTACCTTCGTGGGGCAAGCAAGTCTCAATACCAGGAATGACTACCATATGACAGCCTCAAGTATCGCCGATACAGAAAACTCGGGACCATTTGAGAAAGTCCAGAAACCAGAACTTGCTTTGTTTATGGGTCTTTCGACCCCGTAGGGCCCGCCCAACAACCCATACCCTAAACACACGCGCACACTAAGCCGTAAATCCCTGAACCCGCACACCCTTCGGTTTAAGGAGCTCAGTTAGACTTATAGGGGTTTAGGGACCGACCCTTTATCACATATCCAAGGTTCCTCGGTTTCCGGAAACATCTCCGGAGGAAAAGCAGAAGATGCCGCGCCTACACACACCCAGGCATCTTTCTTCAGGCCCTGGAGTGCACAGCAAAGGAGCACCGCGTGGTCCTGATCGAAAAACTACCCTGCTAAGTAGCGGACATATACTATACTTTGGCCTTGAAGTAGACCCTCTAGAGGTACTTCGGGGCCAAAGTAGATACTAATTGGTACATGGACCCTTAGGGCTAGCAGCTGTAGGGTTTTTGTTGTAGTCTTCTGGGTGTTTGGGGCTCAGGGCCCAGGCTCTTTGCTTCTAGGGCTTGGGGAAGGATTTATAGGGCTGTCGGGGATTTAGGCCCTTTGGGGTTTAGTTTAGGGGTTGGGGGGACGCCATAACCGGCCTTTTCGGACAGGGTTGAGACTCTCATTCAGATCTTTCTACCTGCAGACGGTTTAGGGTTTAGGGTTCAGGGCGGGCTATCTTGTATCATGGTGTCAACATTGTAGAGGCCATTGCTCGTTGCGGCTCCTGCTCAGGGCTGTGACAGCGCGGGGATCCAGCTTCCCGGCTTTCGTCGGATGTTTACAGTTCTACATTCTACAGCCTTCTACATATTGTTTGGTTCTACTCCTCGTAGTTACTGTGTCGTCTGTGAACAGATAACCTGCCAACCAACACAATGAAACTAGATTGCAGAGTAATTATAGGTATGGGCCAGTCTACAGTGTCCTGACCGCGATTAACTGCTCCAAAAACCCTGACCACATCCCCAACACACATCTCTCCTGCACGGACCCGCGTCGGAGGGCCAAGATCTTAGCTGCATTGGTTCGGTTTAGGCATCTTGGTCTTAAGAGCACTTGAGACGTGCGCAGCTGCATCTGTGAAAGTATCCAGCGATGCTACACTCGAACCTGCTGCATCCGAGATCCCAGCATCGCTGGGAGTCTGCCACAAGTTGATCTGACCGCATGCCCTGCATGCCACGAGGTTTTCGCCGACTCGGTTGGAACAACAAGCTTCTCACATCCACACCTGCAGAATAAGTTTTGGCCTGAAGTCTAGCTTGCAGAAAAAAAGCTTTAGCCAGTGCTCAGTGCCAATGTCTTTGACAAGAGCTCAGCTGCACAGTCACAGCATTCAAGCATACCGCGCGGCGGCCTCTGACGTGCAGGCGCATTATACTCAATGCACCTCGGGCAGCAGCAGCACGCTTTTACCAAGCCCACGAAGCGTATCCTTGAGGGTGAGCTGCACCGCCCCAACTCTGCAAAGCGAGGATCAAAACATCCAGACGCGCCTGTTGAAATTGCGGTGCCCTGGCACCATCCCTAGATTCCCCAACCTTTCGCTGCTAGGCTGTTGTATAATCGAACAGGAAGTGATGGGAAGTAACCCAATGACCGACACTTCCAAAAGCTGTCTGAGCATCAAGCTTGATCCAGTGCATGATGGCGAGTGGCGAGCCCTTGGCAGTCAGGCCATAGATACGGCTTGCTGCTTTTCACAGTGGCTGCGGGTATCAGGTTTCGGCTACTCCGATTGCAGTTGATGATTCAGGTTTCGAGCTTTCGGGGCGCGTGTTGATGTCTCAAAGATCCGAGAGAGAGTGCGGATAGAGCTGCGATGAATGAAGGCACCTCAAACCTTGCACCGTTCGGCAGCGGCTTCGAATTTTGTCATGTCTCGGTGTTTGATCGGTTGGAGTTGAAAAATGACGACTGGAAATGGAACTATATACGATGCAGAGTGGGACTGATACAGCAGACCAGAACCACTGAACCGAGACTAGCTGTAAAAGCTCACAAACACATAAAGTAAAGCACCTGAAACTCCGTAAGCCGTAAGGCTGTTAAGCACCTTAGGCTCCCAGAGCTCTTTCGAACATTAAACATTAGACTGTCAGACGTGAACTCTGAATAACTCGTAACAGACCCCCTAGCCGGGGTCGCCGAAATTAAATTGGGAATCTTCGCCACTGTGGTAAGCACATGTCCTGGGTCCAGGCTCTCCAACCCTAAACCCCCATAAATACCAAAGTAGACACATATGAAGACAGCTCGACAAGCTACTGAGCCTTAAAACTACAAACCCTGTAAATCCAAGCCCTAACCCCCCATAAATACCAAAGTAAACTACAAACCCTGCAAATCCAAATCCGAGCCCTGGACCAGGTCGGCGGGCAGCGCCAAGGGAGTGATCAACCGAGGCAAAGGCAGCACTTTGCCCTCCCTGAGCGATGGCTGCAGGGATATATGGGGCTTGTAATTAAGGTTTGCAGCTTTTCCTGGAATTCCGGCTTCTCCACAGAGGATGTCGCATTGTACGTAGGGTTTGGCTTAGCTGTTCACTATTTCGGTTCTAGGATTTATAGGAACGCCCGGATATCAGCTTCCCTTCAAGAATTCTCAAAGTGCCGTACACAGCGTCTCTGCCACAGTGCCGCATGGTTCCGAAGCTTCCTTCACACTGGAAGCTACGCACTTTGCTGAGCCCGGCACGTGTTCGTGAAGCTCGAGGTCCAGCGACGCTTAGGAGGAGAGTCTGGAAACCAAATCTGATAGGCCTGGTCAGCTGGCTTCTGGATCATCAGCACGCCTAGCAGCTAGCATCGTTCAGAGTGCTTTCCTGCAAAGTTAGAGCTCGCATTGGTTTGCTTCAGCAATCGCGAGTGGTCAAGGTTTCAGAGGAAGCGAGGCTGAGTAGACAGAGAAACATCGTGAGCTCGTTTCCTCACCTCGTTCAGCTCGGAAAAGACTTCTTTCCAGCCTCAGCGCAAGAGACTCGTTCACTTACAAGCTTCTTGCGCCAAGAACTCTCTGCAATCGCATATACAGGTAATTAGATGGTTTGGAAGGCCTTCGATCTTCAAACACGACATAAACTTCCGAACCTCATTGACTCCATGCTCGGGATTCCTACACTACTCCTTTTAGAATTGCTGCTAGTGCAGTACCCGTTTCATCGCTGTGGCAATGAATTAGTGCACAAGACCAATGGGTAGCACGACTACATTTTTCTTCTTACCAACTTGCGTTGCGCAACTAGCTTGGCCTCGGTTCGGTTGTATTGACTTTTGTGATCGGGCCTTGAGCTTCACGGCGTCGGGTTTAAATCTCAAGTGAAGGCTCCTCCTGCCCTTGACACATGTGCGGGTTCTTGCAGTGTAGGGCTGATGGTTGACCCCTACAGATTTGTGGGTGCTGGCTTGTACTTCTAGCAAACTGAGCTCACCACGCTTGTACGCCGGAGCCTGGGCAGAGGGACGCAAATAATGTCTGTTCAGGAAGGACTCCAGGCTGCAATATTCTCTTGATCGGTACCGAGGTTGATGAGTGGCTGTGCAAAGACTCGCCGATCCTTCAGAATGCCGGGTGCTCCACCGCCGGGTCTAGCTTCAGTGTTGGCGCGGTGTCTCTTCGTAACCAACTAGGCTTGGGCTTAGAAGAACGGTCTGTGCCAACTTCGGCCATGTGGTCTATCCCAGTTTGGTATTTGCGGGCAATGTGCCCAATGGCATGAGCCACGACACGGGCAAAGAGCTCTGCAGCAAGCTCGGGTCCCGGCGAACAGCTGCTCACTCGCAATGTCCTCTTGGTCTTGCTCCGGAAAGCTATTGCTGAACTCCTTGGTGTGCCACGGCCATGTGATCGCAAAAAAAAGCAACGTCTAAACATGCTGGCAATACCTCCCCCCCCTCCGGCCGCAACTCCCCTGATCGCTCTTTCGCCCGCTGGCCGCCAGGATGCTGCACACCAAACCCCAGAGACAGATTCCCAAACCCCGGCTCTACCTCCTCAGCAACCAAGTCTCCTTCCCGACCCCGACTTCTGAAATCGCCTTTGAACCCTTGGCCCAAGCCCTCCCAAGCCCTGGATGTCCCAGAAAGCCCTCGTACCCCCAAAGACCCTGCTCTTTTTCCGGAGAAGGCCGGGAGCAGAACCGGCTTAAAGTCAGGCAGGAAGTAGCAGTCGAAGCCTGGGAGTGGATTTGGGGCTGTGGGCTTTTCTGGACGGTTTAGGGCCCCTAAACTCCTATTTTTATACACTTTACGTAAGATCTTAAAAACTGAGAAAGCCCTATGTCAACTCTTTTCAAGGTCTTCAGGGAAGAAGGCTCGAGGCTTGTATTTCTGCCTGCTTTCGGACTGCACAGGTCAAGGCTTAAGTTGAGTAAACTAAAGTAACTAAAGAAGTCGAACACGAGTGCCTGGTCTGGCTTGCGTTCATGAATTGAAAACTTCGGTGTTCAAGTTGGAGCAGGGTTGTGTGGTTCCAGGATATGTCGAAGAAGCTCTTTCTCTTGGCGGGTCCGGATGAGTCTGCGCTCTTTCAGCAGCTGGCATAATAATACAAAAACGTTTTCGGTTTTCGTGCGTCCTTTTTTTGAGCAAGCTTGCCGCACCTGTCGCCCGCAAATTAGAACTTAGAACTGCCCTGCAGTATGAAGGGGCCCGACTTTGAGCCAGAATTACCGACCTAGGTACGAAAAGCAACGGAAACAATACGAGCGAAAAAATAGTCCCTGCAATGGCTGAGTTTCAATTCTGACCGCCATCGAGATGACGTCAACAGTCGAATGATGGTAATGATGGTACACACAAGGCCCAAGGCTATAGTCTTTTCAAGACATAGAGCAGTAAAACAAAACTGTGCCAAAAGAACTGAAACATGTAGGGCACCGACTGATTGTCGGCGTGGCCATCGTGGCTAGCGATGAACCTGTGATCTTCTCGCGGCGACCCTCGTACCTGCAGGGCGGAGCACACACAGGGCTGCAATCTCCAGAGCAACCACCCGAATCCTAATGGAGGCTTTTGTAGTATTAAAACCCTAAACCCCTAAGCCCTAAATAGCCTCATGCAATTTGCGGAGATCGTAATTGAGAAACCTCAGGTTGAGTCAATTCGCCGTGCTCGGCCCCGGTATCTTCCGGCAACCGCGAGTGCTAAGTCTGGTACGGTCGTAGGTGGAAATGACTTTCCGCAGAGGGTTCACATTGAAGCGACGTCAACCCGGTATTCACTGCTACAGCAAACTCTGTAAACTGTGATCTGCAGCCAACGCGTTTTTGTTCGCCCCGAAACTCCAATCCTGAACCTGACACAAAAGAAATCGTCAAGAAGACCAGAAAAAGCAAGCATCAGCGGGTATGAGGGTGTTGTGGACTTTCGCAAGAGCTGGGTCGATGCCCACCGTCGCCTCAGCTTCGCAGGGGGGCAGGCGCCCTGTCCACTTCCTTTGCGAAACCTTCCGCCACCCAACCCTTTAGGGTTTAGGGTTTATAAGGGTTTAGGGTTTAGGGGTTAGGGTTTCTCACACAATCAGAGGCACTGCATGTTACTCAGCTTTCGGTTTCAAGACGAAACGCCAGCCAGCCCCTGCCCCCAGTCTGCTCCGAGAAGCGTCTCCGGTATCGTCCTTCTCGCGGTCGGCTTCGTCTGTGGTATTCTCAATCTGCCTCTTGCAGCTTGCAGCATGCACAGATGCCAGGCCACAAGGAACTAAAGCGGCACAAAATATCATGTTCAAGGGCTTTCGGGGGAGCCCTCTACTCAAGCCCAGGTGCTTCGTCTTCACGACATCTCGACAAAGAGCTCGCTCCACTTGCTGTCCAAACCGCGTCTGGCACACGGGATGCACATACTCTGAATATTCTGATCAGTTTGATTTGTTGTTGCTATCGTTGCTGCAGGTGGTTTGGTTCTACTACTGGTATCGCAAGTATGTATGCGCATGTGGGGCTTCTACAGTGTTGCGGATCGAAAGGTAGATGAAGGCCTTGTCTTCACACTGCTTGAAGCATATCACGCCTCAAAGACCTTATCACAACTTAAGATTTAAGCATTGGCACACGCGCAATTCTGCTTGTGCTTTCTGACGCCTTACTGATGAATAGCTGTGCAGATGGCAACAATTACATCATTAAGTTATTAAGGTTAGACTTTGGTAGGGTCAACAGACTGGTGGAGCATGTAATTTCCGGAGGTGTCCAAGAAAGTGGCCTACGAGCCTCGAAGTATTTCTTCCGGCCATGCCAGCACCATCAGGTACTTCATCACTACAGTAATCGCTACCACCAGAGGACTTCTCCAGGCAACTTCAGCCTAGAATGATAGTGTGGTTGCGGGCGGACCCAAAAGACTCTTTAGGCCCTGAGGCCTTCTGCAGGTCAAGCTTGAAAGCACCCAAGAACTCAGTGGGCACCTCAACAATCGCGTCCGGGCTTTCCTTTACGGGTCCTGTAAGGGTTCCTTGAATAGGGTTGGAGGCTTCAGGGCTCCTGGGTGCAGGGTTTAGGGTGTTGGGTTCCGGGCTCACGAGATGAGGGTTCACTTTTGGCAGCTGGAGCCCCGGAAGACCGACATTCAGCAACGCAACCACAATACGGTTTGGGGTTTAGGGGAGGGGACGGGAAACAGACCTCGCAGGGCACGGCTTTGGAGCCAAACATCTCCTGGTGCTTACTACAGCGGCTGGCCGACACTATCGCATGGACCCGTACTAGAACCGTGGTCGCTGCTGACGTGAAATTAAACGGAACTAGGTGGCAGTATACCTTGAGAGAGCAAACCCAAACCCTGAACCCCATAAACCACTAAACAAAACCCATATATATATAATCTATATATACATATATATATATATATTATATATAATATGTGTATATATATATATAATATTATATATATATATAGCAGCAGATAAAACCTAAACACACATGTAGCAGCATATAAACACTAAGCCCTATTCCCTATTCTCCCTAAGCCCTGTACGTCCCTTATCCCCAAAATTTTTGCCGGGCCCAGGAACGCCGTCCCAATGCCAGACCTCGATGTCCAGGAACCCCTTCGACTTCATCTCCTCCCGAGCTCCAACTCTATCGGGGAGAGACTCTAATGGAGCTTCGGGTTTAGGGTTTAGGGGTTTAGGGATTAGGCCTGAAGGGAGGGACTTTATACAGCTTCGGATTTCGTCCGTGCTGTCCGTACTTGCACGAGGCATGTTTCTTCTGCATTTGGAGCTTCCATGCCTCGTTCTGGTCTTCAATAACTGCAATTGCCCGTTCTCTGCTTCAGGCTGCTGTGTGGAATTTGGGGGCTGAACGGGTTAAGGTTCAAGTTTTGGGGTTGTGAGAGCTTGGGTTGCAGGGCTGAGAGTGGGGCTAGTTGTGTGCTTCCTGGTGCCTCTAGATGCACTGGCTGCAGGTGTGGCATCTGCTACCATCAACCTCTTTGCATTTCGCAAGCCCAAACCCGAAAGCCGAGGGCACAGGATTGTGCAGATTGCGCAAGCTCTCAACAAACGGATCATTGAGCAGTCGTGTGGATATTGCTCCAAGCTCGAGGCAGAGGGAGTCTAGGGTTTACAAGATTGACACAGCTTTGCTTGGCATACAACTCATGCAACGTGCCCTGAAGAGTTTTTTGTGAAGCTACCTCTCGTCCCTGGATCGTTGGAGTGCATGTTTCTCAGCTGGATGAAACTCCACAAGGTCGAAGTGCTGCATGTGGGAGTCTGTACAGGCCACAGCATTTGGGTGAGGGTCTCCCTTGCACTGCCACAGCCTATCGTCTTGTAGGGTCGGGTCTGAATGACCGGAAGCAGAATTCCTTGGTCTTATACGAACACGAATGTAAAAACGCACGGTTGTGGCAGTTCCGGGTCGGGTACAGGGAAGGTACAGGGAAGGGGAAGAAGGGAGGAAGCCGGACCCGAGCCGCTTCGCGCATGATGAAGAGCTGCCACACTCTCGCTTCGTGCGGCAGACCGGCATTTAAATGGCATTCGAATTGATGCCGGGTTCATCTCTGCTGAAGTATCCGGCTGCGTGGCTTCTGGGACACATGCCGAATCATCAGCAAGAACATTAAATGGATGTAAGAGTGGCTATTTCGATTTGGATTTGTGATGAGTGCAACATCAGGATCACAACATCCCGCAACTACGTCAAGGTGAAGAAGATATTGGGAGTCACTAGTCTATAGTCACATTAAAGTCATCGGTTCCCTAACAGGGGGTTCTTGACGAAGGGGCAAACGGTTTTTGGTTGTCGTTGGGCTTTTTGTATCTACGCTCCACTCACTTCGCAGCGGCGCAGTAAGTGCTGCGCAGTTCGGCGCACCTGTCGGATGGCGGACGTCCTGTCGGCGGCGGCAGAGAAGCTCATGCTGGTACCTGGTCCGGATTAGCATTGTGGGGTTTCGCGACTTTCACGCGGGAGTTTCTGGGACTTCGACTTTGCCTTCGTGGACAATAGGGCCCAAGAGGGTTTTAAGCTGTTGCACTGGGCCGAGGCACGACGTTGCGCAGACCCGGGCCGTGAGAGTACTAACTCAGACTCCTACTCGTGATTTGAAACAAGCCTAAAACCAAAACCCACGAAGCATGCCGAAGGTACAAACCCATCCAACTTCGTTTTTCATCAGATGCTGGGGTGGGGGCAGTCTGGATGTCAAGAACCTAGGCTTGTCTCGTCTAGATAGCTTCGAAATACATGCAAGTTAAACCTGTATAACCCAGAACCCTCATGTATGAGTCCCAAAAGAAGCCTATAAGACCTTTCTAGCCCTATTCAAAAACCTAATGTTAGAGTCCCAAAAGAAGCCGAGTCACTGATTTTCAACAAAGTCAGAAGCATCTCTTCAGCTCCCAAGTCACTGTCCACTTCTGCCTCCCCGCCCTCATCGGGAGGCTCATCCTCCTGAAGTCGTCTTTAAGGGGCTTTAAAGCTTTTTTTCCCTCTCTCATGGCGGATGGTTTAGGCTTTAGGGCTTAAACCTTAGGCTTGAGGATTTTGGGATTCAGGGTTTCGGAAGTGCGAAGCCCTGGTTCCCCCAGACCGCTTAATATACGAGCCTTTTCCAATTAGAACAGTTGGCTGGGGGTATACAATTTCATTGTAATTACAAGCATGAACACTGCGGCATAGCATGTGCCTCTTCCGACCCCTAAGATGATTGGACTCAGAGAAACCTCAAGTCCTGAACCCGAAACCGCATCTCTCGCACGACCTGCTCCCCTCGATCGTTCCTTTCCTTCTTACTGCCTAGAGCTTCAGGAAAGAGGAAGCTGCATAGGTACTGAAACCACGAAATCCGAAATCCTCCGCCCTCAAAATCAGTTAAACCCTAGAAGCCCTTGCCCCAAGCTTCCCCCGGCAAGGCCTCTTCCTCTTCATGCACGGAGGAAGCCCGGATCAGTTCCAAGCTACGATCGCAGAGCTCCTGGCTGCATTCACGGATTTAGCTTCAGGATGCTCCTAAAGGGTCCTAGGTACTGTTATGGGGGATACTTTCCCAAATTGTATGAAACAGTGTTCCGAAAAAAGAATGGTGCATTCTACTTAAGGCACTTAGGACCCTCTTTTATGACATTGAACCTTTGAGCATTACCGATACCAGGACACCCTCAACGCAGGCCTAATGCCTTATACCGGGTATCAAATCGTCGGAATCTAGATCGTATGTAGCTTGGATTGGACTTCGGGGAATCAAGCATCAGCTTCGAACGCTCGGGTGGGGGTGCGTTTCTAGCGGGCCAAACTCTGGCTGAGGTTGGTTCAAAGACTGCAACTCAGAGCTAGTAAGCCGTAGGCACAGGGTTCTGGTTTCTGGCAATTATCGAAGCCCCCAAAACCCCTTATCCAAAGTCGAAGCCCCAGCATGCAAGCTTGCCCCAGCACCGAGTCAACTTTAAGTTTTCGGGCTTGCCTGCCTCGCACACCCTAACTCCTCCACTCTACCACCTAAACCTCCTAAACCTCCCACTTCCGTCAGGCTATTCCTGCACCTGAACCTCACAAAACCTCCAAATCCTAAATCCCATACACCCTGTTGGATTCTACGTTCCTGGATCTGGCGCGCGGCACCTGCAAGTTTCTTGCGATCCTCTGCTGCAGTGGGGTTCTCAAAGGGTTCTTCTAACGGGGGTTAGGGTTCAGGGTGGAAGGCTTTGGGTATGCCAGTGGTTTCTGACAAATTGCACGGGATTTGGGTTCAGAGTTTTGGGGCTTTGGGGTTTCGCCAAGCTCAGGATAAGAGCCAAATGAACCAAGGCGCATGCTGTCTGCGCAACGACCGATTCAGGAGCTAAGGCTTTCGGGATTCGGGGTTTCGACAGGAAGGCACTCTGAGAACACTCGCTTGAAGTTGACAGGAACGGTCAAGGACACTGGGGTGCAATGCACAGACTTGCAGAAGGCCAAAAAACACCAAACCCCAGAACCCGAAGCCTATTTTTGGCCACACTTGGCCAACCCTAAACAGAAGCTAACCTAGAGTCCCAGAAGCATCCAGGGAGTCAAAGGCATCCAAGGCCAGCCCTTGGATCACCGCGAAGGATCGGCCTGTCTTGTGTAAGGCGACAGTGCGGGCAGAGACGGCCGTCCTCGGATCAACTGGAGATTTGGGTAGTTATTCGATTTTTCCCACCCGCCCAGCTGACTAAGTCGCACCTATTCGATTAGGGTTTAGGAAAGTTTAGGATATTGAGTCTTCATGGGTTTAGGGCTTTCGGGTTGTGGATTTGCGATGCAGGCTTTTGGATTTGGGGCTCAGGGGCTTTGAAGCTTGAGGTTTCGAGGTGAGTGTTTGTGGAGCGCTGGATTTCGGGTAAATGTAATGATACATGTCCGATGATGATAAGACTCTGACGAAACCAGGAGTGCAGACGACTGCTTCCCTCCACATTGTATACAGGGTCCGGGATACTTCGCCCAACATCCGTTGAGGGGTTCAAGGCTTTGTAGAGTTTAAAGTTTACCACTGTACTCGTTGCGGGACCGGGATTCTGCATCATCGAATCCTGACCAGAACAGCAGGTAACAGGAGACTAGGTAGTCTTGCCGCTTGACCCCAAAGTACAGAAGGACCTGGGAACTTGTTGTAGGTATGTTACATTTGGGGTTAGAAGTAGCACGACGTGGGCTTCTCAAGCTATGACTACAACCTACATACGAAAGCCCTTGAACCACAACGTCCATACTATTCTAAATGAGGTCTTAGTGTGAGGAGACGACGGAGGAAGACGCACTGTAAACACATCAGCAAGTGGTACTGTAGTCTTACTCCTTCGTAGATATACATGCAGCCTGCGACGATACAGCCCCCGAAAAGGATGTGCTACCAAACCCAAAACTTTAAATAATGACTCTTGTGAATCAAAGACGTTCCCGTCCAAGAGTCCGTGACATCTGTGACCAAAGCTCTGGACAGAAAGACTCCACCAGTTCCTGGGTAGGATTCGGAGTCAGCAGCATGTGCTGCCACGTCTCCCGCCTCGAAGTAGCCATCCTCTGTCTTTCTTTCAGCGGGGCCGAAGCAGTGGTCTGGTATCTGCTCGCTATCTCTATCTCTCTCTCTCTCTCTCTTTCTTGCTTCCGGCTGGCTGGAGCCGGCAAACGGCCGCAGAAGCGCAACGGTCACACAAAGGCGGACATGAAATGCATCACATAGCAGCAACAATTCCAAAGCCCCGAACCCGAATCTGAATATCTCACATCTAACAGCATCTTCAAAAAGAGCTGACACCCCGTGCCGAGAAAGCACTTGTTGCGCCCGGCAGTTTCACACACTATCTTTCCTCGTGCTCGTGCAAGCTTGCTGTATACCTGGACCCCAAAAGTATGTAGAATAATAGCCTTTTATGGGTTTGGGCCATTATCTTACCTACGTTTAGGTATAGTATAGGGTTCATGGTGCTCTTCGTGGAGTTTCGGGAATCTGGGCCCAATCAGGGAGGAGCTCTTGGGCCTCTTCTGGGGTTCGGGGTCTGCGGGTTTTTGGGGCAAAGAGCGCCCTGTCCTCTGGAAAGATGTTCTTCTTGTATGCTTTGTCTTTGTAGATGCACGGGTCGATGAAGCGGACCGGGATGTAGAAGGTGTGATCTCAGAGCAACGGTGTGGGAAATTTCGAGCCCCAGGCAAATCATCAGGAGAGCACGGTCTAGGCTTTCACTTGGGGGTTGAGTACCCTAGCCCCCAAAGGGTGACCATATCGATTACTATATGAACCCCCAAAGGTTACAGGCTACCTGCTCAGCGATGAAGTTCGTGGTTTACGAGGCTTTGAAGCCGGGCAACGCAGTCATACAAGCTCCTGCACTACTGGAGTCGCCTTCTCAACGGTTAACTACTAGCATACAGGCACTTGCAGCCGGCATGAGCGCACTTCACAACAAACCCTCGAGCCCACCCTGAGACCCGAACAGCGGTGACGCCCAAAACTCAACAGATTTTGAAGCTGTGACCGTCCGAAAAAGCCAACCGGCTTTCAATCGCCGAGAAGCTCCAACAAGGCGCCAGGGAGGCCATGACCACAGGGCTTTGCTCCACGGTGCCGTCGTACTTCACGCGAACGAACCTCACAGCGAGCCGGAAGGCTCCTCGACTAAGAGCTTGTTTGTTCACGTCTTAGTCTTGGTGGCGATGCCTCAAATAATGCCCTTGTTCAAGTCATAGTCTATGTGTCAATAAGGCCCTTCAAAGAAAAGGTGCTTTAGCTTACAGTGGGGACCCTTCGACACGGCCTTATGTGGACAAACTTGGTTAGGGAATCTTTAGGGTGTATAGGGTTGACTTACAAGACCTCAACCCATGAGGCTGTAGTGCTTTAAGAGTCTAGTGCCCGATATGGGGTCAGGTTGCTTGCGGAGTATAGAGTTTAGGGCTTTGAGGAATAAGCCTCGAGCTTGTTAATGCCTCACTGCTGCTATTGTGGGCAACTTACAATGAAGGACCCCTAGAATAGACCGACCCTATAAATAATGTGGCTTCCGGTCTAGGGGCTTCATGTTTAACGCAGGCCTCATAAATATTAGCTCTGCCAGCCGCCAAATGGAAGACACGTCCCCGCATCCTGAACACCAGACGCCAAAGCCCTCGCACTTGATCAGCTCAGGGCAAAACGGATTGGAGGAGCCGTAATCCGGATCTGCAACCGGAAGGCCATCCGCCCCATTCACCTTGCAGCGGGTGAGGTTCAGACTTCAGGGCCTACTCCTTCTACACAGAAAGGGAGCCGCTGAAGCAAGCAACAGTTTTTGAGGGGTTTCGAGAAAGTCTGTAGCGGCCAAGGCTCCGTGACCACCAGGTGTTGAACGCTTCCCTGGATGTAGTACATCGTCAGCCTAGGCCCAAGGCAAAACTTTTGGAGCTGCTCTAGAGCTTAGAGGCTCGGGTTTAGGGGTTCGAGGCCGGGAACTTCTAGCAACCACTGCATGTAACCCTTATTAGCAAAGCCTGCTGGGAAACATGGGAGCCAGAATCACAACAGGGGCTCGATCCGTGTCGAAGGCAAGGTCAGCAAAGCTGTGCAGTCTCAGCTCACCCAACAGCGAGAGGAAGGGCTTCGGAGAAAAGGGAGAGAAGGATCATTCCAGAGGGCCCGAGGCACAGCTGGACAGCCTCCAGGCTCTTCTCTGCTTCAGACTTCGGGTAACTGTCTCTTGAACCTTCCTTGCGTCTGGCCCTTGGCTCAGCCTTTATCCATATGGGTTGTTCTCTAAATATGGCTCCCTTTTGGGATCCCCAATGTAGTACGGCACCCTTGTAAAAAGGACCCTAAGAGGGACCCTAATTTAGAGGACTAC